>CAJHNH020003167.1:60000-65000 GCA_905116865.2 Candidula unifasciata | reverse complement strand
AATCGCCAATTCGGGCTTTACTGACTTTAAGAGGCATAACTTTTGTTAATGACAAACTACACGAATTTGAACGGCCAAAAATAAAGTGATTTCTTTTGCTGATAAACCTTTGTCAACAAAAGGAATATCTTTGACAAAAGTCATGTCTTCTTCAGATGACGAAAAAAGGCCGTCCAGATGGAGTTGCAGTACAACAGGGTGGAGGCATTGACGGCACAAGCGGGTCTCTGTTCTTAAGAGCATCAGATCGATATCCAAGAACGCCAAAGTGCGCCAGATGTAGAAATCACGGAGTCGTGTCGGCTCTGAAGGGACATAAAAGATACTGCAGATGGAGAGATTGTGTGTGCGCTAAATGTACACTGATTGCAGAAAGGCAAAGAGTTATGGCTGCCCAGGTGGCACTGAGGAGACAACAAGCGCAGGAGGAGAACGAAGCGCGTGAGTTGGGCTTGTTATACGGACCAAACGGGTTGTTGCAGATGAATCCAGAAACAATGGACTACTTTCCTGAAGCCAAAAGTTACCTGCAACAACAACAGCAGCAGGGTTTGAAGATAGACCCTTCTCTGGGTGGGTCAGCAGAAGATAAAACTGGACCGACTGAAAATAATCCGTCGACACCAGGGCAGGCACAGTCGGCTGTTCAGTCAGACAGCAGTCAAAAAGCGAGCGATGAGTCAAGGTCCCCAAGTCACCAAAGCAAATCTCACCTGACGGACCAGTGTGAATCTAGGGGTAAGTGCCCGCCATGAGACAAATGTTTACTTACGTTAAAGCAATATCTCTTTGTGGGAGCCGCGGTGAAGTAGTGACTTTACCTTCGCCTGCCAATCCGAAGGTCTTGGGTTCAAATCTGCACAGGGCGGTTGGAGTGGGAAATTGACTCTGTCTCTCTGGCCGACTCAGTCTAAAAGGGTACCTGGTAATGTCCTTGGAAGTAACGGTGGTGAGCTTGATTTTGACCAAATCACCTATTTTCGTCCTCGTCATCATCATCATCATCATCTTCTTCTTCTTCTTCTTCTTCTTCTTCTTCTTGTTCTTCTTCTTGTTCTTCTTCTTCTTCTTCTTCTTCTTCTTCTTCTTCTTCTTCTTCTTCTTCTTCTTTCTTCCTTCTTCTTTTCTTCTTGTCTTCTTCTTCTTTTTCTTCTCTTTTCTTTTCTTTCTTCTTCTTTCTTCTTCTTCTTCTTTTCTTCTTCTTCTTTCTTCTTTTCTTTTCTTCTTCTTCTTCTTCTTTTCTTTCTTCTTCTTCTTCTTCTTCTTCTTTCTTTCTTTCTTTCTTTCATTCTTTTCTAACTCTTTTCTTTTTCTCCTTTTTTTTCTTTTACACACAAATGTCGATTGTATTGTTTTATATGAGGTAAATTAACCATTATCTTGTGCTTTGTCGAGAAGCCGTGTGGGTGGTGGGCGTAAGGAAGAGGGGTTAAAAAAGAGGGAGGGGTGATCAGCTGTCCCGGTGCTCGTAAGGGTTTCTGAGGCCCTATTTTTGAGGAACCAGAAAAGACCCACTGCCTCGTCAACAAGCATGTCGTAAAAGTCCACTAACTGGAGGCTTCCTTTAAAGTTGGAGTCCATCTGCCTTTGAGACAAGGAACCAACAGTCTGCATACAAATAAGGCACGATAAGCTTTACGACGGCGACTGTCGCAGCTTAGCTTAGCCTATGCCTATATCCAGGGTCGCGTTAGCGCAGTCGATAGGAGACTCCCTTTTATATCCAGCTGCGACTCGCTGCAGGCCACGGCCGGTCTTCAAAAACAGGCAGTTCCCGGGGTTTACCCAGCCTCTAGGTAATGGGTACTAGAGTTAACACTCTAGGGTAAATGGAGGAACGTCGCTGTAGCTACGGAGTTGCTTGCGGACGGCGGCAGAGCACTCATGGTTTATAACCGTGTGCAATGACTCTGGTTCACCATCTGCCTTTATAACCTTTCCCCCAGGGCTATCAAACCTGCGACGTTGAGTGGTAACTGCAGCTTTGGATTTTTTTTTTCAAGCTGACTAGTGAACGTTCTTGTGCAGGCGAGCCGCTACGAGGAAAACATTGCGGAAAAGAGCGGACTGACTGTTCAGTGTGCCCCCCCCCCCCCCAGTACTGAACTACATAATATTTCTGGGCTACGAATCGGTGGTAAAAAAAAACGGCGGGGGGGGGGGGGGGGGAATTCACCCTTAAAAACATAATGTGGGAGGGGGGCATACCCCAATCCTCACCACCTACTTAGGCACAAAATCTGTAGTGAGGCCCCCTCTGCCTCACCTCTCCCCTCGCTTCTACTCCACCCCACAAACTAATTTTGGCGTTCATTGGAAAGTTCTGACTGTTCGTCCACTTCGTGACTTGAAGACTTGTTCCAGAACTTCAGCTTGGCATCATGCTCATCTGCCTGACAGATCTGGCTTATTGGTGTGCAGACTGTTGGTTCCTCACCTCTCAGGCAGACACACTCCACTTCGAAGGAAACACCCATCACTTTCTCCCCTTTTACGGCATGGTTCTGTGTGGAAGTGGTTTGTCCTTTCTCCCCCTCGACAATGAACTCAGAAACCGATTCTTATGTTTTTTGTTTATTCAACGGATCAGTGTCATGGCACACGGGTGTAACCCATAAGTGTCTGAAGAATCTCAGCACAGTGGACACATTCTGTAGCACCGGCGAGGATCCTGAAATACCTTGGGTAGATTTTTAACTCAAATTTTAACTCGGGCAGCGCCGATTTTTGATTTCCATCTGCAAGGGTATTTTCTTACGTGCGTAGCAATACACACGGGGGTCTGACCTTACTTCGCAGAGGCCAGGGAAAATTACTAGAAGTCCACGTAAAAAAAAATCCCAGCCTTCACCGGGGTTTGAACCCGGGATCTCCAGCACTCGAGACAGATACCATACAATAAGACGACTCAGCCAGTCCATTCTGGTAAATCCAACAGCATACTGCGTTATCTTTCTCAATCGTATATTGAACAGTAGGAGGGCATCGTGACATAGAATATCCATATAAGAAATAATTGTAAGTAGGAAGACACCAACGCTACAGAGAATGAACCACTAAAAGAGTCTCTTATGCACTTGTTATAGTGCTCTTTGCTAGCCATGCGTCCGTGGCATAGGCGTTGCAGGTCCGACTCGTAATTAGATCGTACCGCGATCGAAACCCACTGCTGGTTGCGTGGATTTTTATCATGGTATGGGGCGTCGCAGATCGACCCAGCCTAAAATGGGTACCAGGATGGCTGTCCTGGGAAAGTAAAGACGGCCGGCGTAATGCTGACCACATTACCCAGCTAGTGCCGATTGGTATGTAAAAATATGGGTGCTTTTTCCACATGTCTAATGAGCCTAAAGGCGGGAAAAAGGATCTTTACTTTTTACTTTCTAGTCATGATGATTTTCGAGTTAACGACTAGTGTCCTGGCTATAAATTTCTATTCCTGGAATAATTTTGTGTGTGTGAATGTGTGTTTTCTGTTCTTCTTTGCTGCGTTCGTTTTTTGTATGCTCACGTTACATCGTCATGTGAGCAACGTCTGTGGATGTGCATGCCAGGTGTAGGTCCGATCTCTCTTTAAAGTTGTAGGTCCAATCTCTCTTTAAAGCTGTAGGTCCGATCTCTCTTTAAAGCTGTAGGTCTAGTGGGCAGGCCTGCTGCTGCATTTGCTCAGCTGTTTGTGGTCCAATCATTTTTTCTTCTTCTTTGTTCACTGGCTGTAAGCTTCGACTGAAAGTGCTGGTTGTTCGTTCATTTGGACTTTGGCTAGGTGCCAGGGCCTGAGTTTTGCGTGTGCATCCGTTTTACCGTGTTTATTTATGTGAAGTTGGTCGTCCCTTGCCACTCAGCAGATGCACTTCGACGGGAGCCTCATATTAGTCGACTCCTACGACATGCTTGTTGAGTGAAAAAAAAAAGGGGGGGGGGCAGTGGGCCTATTCTTGCTTTTCCCACAGTGGGGCCCTGGAACCCACACAGTGGTTTCACCTGA
This sequence comes from Candidula unifasciata, assembly GCA_905116865.2. Taxonomy (NCBI): domain Eukaryota; kingdom Metazoa; phylum Mollusca; class Gastropoda; order Stylommatophora; family Geomitridae; genus Candidula; species Candidula unifasciata. Next base: position 61,012 of record CAJHNH020003167.1, on the reverse strand, counting down.
CATGCACACTGTAGGAACCATAGTCTTGTTTATGTGTGTCAGCTAAGTCTTCAGTTATCCGCGGCTTTGAAAAATTTTGTTTCGACCAAACCAAAAAAAAAAACCTTGGTGATATTGGCCCCAACAATTGACTGATGTTCTTTTTCTCTAAATGAAAAAAAAAAAAACCTCATGTAATATGAAAACGTTCATTTAAAAAGAAATTCTATTGTAATGACATTACAGCTGTTGGCGGAAGGCGAGAAGGAAACCATATTTGGTTCAACGGACAAGACGGCGACACCAGCAAAGCGCTGTGGGGCGCATACAGCATGGCGAGGCACGTAGAACGCCCTGGTCATCCACTGCACCTAGACATATCTCCAGTCGTCCTGACTCTGTCTTGCGACTTAGGTCGACTTAGGTCGACGACATTGCGCAACTCTTCCTCACTTTAATCAAAGTCACCCCGCAAGTCACTCTTTCATCTTCATAACTTGATGAAAAAGAGTGGTCATCATCATCTTGATAAACAACAACAACACACACACACACACACAGCTGTTTACAAACTTCCGAGTGGAGCGGCCGGCTGAGCGGCTGTAACAACAGGCTCTCATACATAAGACCGGGTTTCGACCCGCGATAAGGTGATGGAGTTATTCTGTCGCGGGGACAATTAAACATTCTTTCCCGCACATTCCGTGGCGACAGCACTAGCCATGCGGCCCTAAATCATCAGGCTCAAAACCACCTTTCCCTACACCCCATACAGAGTAGTTGGGGGGGGGGGGGGGGGGGGGGGGGGGAGACAGTAGTGACAGTTTTGGGTGTGACAAACTTCAGAAAAAAAAACATTTCACAAGAGATTGGATCATGTGGTTCCTTTTCTTGTTAGTAAGTAGTAAGTTAAAAAAAAGTAAAGAACCCTCTTCCCCGCCTTTAGGTGTATAGGGCATATAGGGCTAGACCTATATTTTATAGACCAACGGCACAAGATGGGCGATGTGGTCAAGCATCACGACGGCCGCCT
>CAJHNH020003167.1:25000-55000 GCA_905116865.2 Candidula unifasciata | reverse complement strand
TGGAGCAGGACTGCAGTTCAGTAGTGGACGAGCAACCAGAACCTTCCGCCAGAGTTTACCGCTGGTGAACGCGAAAAAGAAGAAGAAGAAGAAGATACATATTAGAGTTACATTGCAGTATTTCTCTCTCTCTCTCTCTCTCTCTCTCTCTCTCTCTCTCTCTCTCTCTCTATCTATCTATCTCTATCTCTCTCTCTCTCTGTTTCTCTCTTTCTTTCTTTCTTTCTTTTTCTCTTTCTCCTCAATCTTTACCCCTCTCCTACCTCCCCTCTTTCACTCTGTCCCCCTCTTCTTTCTACCCTCTCTCACTATCTTCTACGTCCTAATCCTCTCTCACTCTCTCTTCCCTCAGATCTCTCCCCTCTAGCATTCTACTGTGTTCCCTCTCCGTCCGAGAGGGCTAGTCCTACATATTCTGGAGTCGTTAAAAGCTGTGTCGTCGTCTAGTATAGAACACGCGACATCGGCGCTGATGTAAATGGAGGGAAGACAACGTGACACCCCTCTGAAGTAAAAGAGTCTGAGAATGTATTGTTTGTTTTGTTTGTTTTAGTATCCAGAAGCCATGATTTGTTAACCCTTAGGCTCGGTATTATGGATATCGCAACCTTTCGGCCTTGATTCCATTGTAAATACCGTAAATCTGGGAGAAAATGTGGCTTTTCTGCATACCCCCGGGAGTGAACCCGGACCACAATAAGTTCATCACCCGGTCACCGCGCAATCCGGTTTAACCAACTACGCTAGAGACCCGGGCCTAAGAATGTATAAATGAAAGGTCAGGTAGTGTGTAGATAGGCCGGAAAACGTGAACAGGGCCTCCAATGCATAAACCTAATAAACAATCGTCATACGTTTAGCCACGCTCCTCGGGAGTTCTCGCCAAGGATATGACCTCAGATCAAGCACGGAATAGGCTAGCGTTAAGGAAGTGTATTCTAGCAAACGACCACAGGGCTGCTAAATTGAGATACTGAAGTATCTCCATTTCAAAGAACATGCAACTAGATCAGCCTGGGCGGGAGACCTGAATATCCCAGGTTTAATCATCCTGCCCGAGAAAGCATCGATCTTTTTGTGCTGGGTGGTGATGGCAGCACCAGATACCTGGGATATTTGAAAGAGAAATTTGAGAGCGTTTTAAAGTCTCGGTATTGATTGTTGTAGATGCAGAGGTGCCAGGGAATGAATAAGCGGATTTCTTGGCCACAAAAGCGATTGATTGTTGTATATACAGAAGTACGAGGGAATGAATGAGCGGATTTATTGGCCACAAAAGTGATTGATTGTTGTATATGAAGAAGTGCGAAGGAATGAATGAACGAATTTCTTTGCCACAAAAACGATTGATTGTTGTATGTAAAGAAGTACGAGGAAACAAATGAGCGGTATTTGTGGCTTGAAAGAGTGACTACCAGTGGTAATACGCTATCATTTCGCATGCGCAAGGGTTAGCAGATACGATTACACTGGAGAGGGTATCACGTGATTTTCTCCTTATCGTCTATTGAGAGTATGCGTGCTCAGTTATCATCGTAGTACTAGTAACTGACAGCTTTAACATGTTATAGTATCTGTAAGAGTGGCTTAAGCATTCAGCAAATGTTTTTTTTTTTCGTAATGTTCAAGGCATAAGCCGAGTGGCATATTTGTAATAAATAGTAAACAGTAATAATAAATAGTAAAATGAAGTATTTTTCCTTTTCAATGGAAAATAACCTTCTTTATTGCAGTGTACCTTGTTCTGCTTATTTGCACCAGGAGAAAAGCTAACTAGCTTTTACATTCGACGCCTTAGAAGAAAACCTGGCATTAAGCGGCAGGACAAGATCACAAACACTGAGGTACTGGAAAGAGCAGGTATTACAACGGTCTTCTCAAAGCTTAGTCTACGAAGGCTCAGGTGGCTGGCTCACACCTGGAGAATGGAGGACGTTAGAGTCCCTAAGGACACCCTCTACCGTGAATTACAAATGGGTAGAAACCCTTCAGGCTGACCTCTTCTACAATAGACAAATGTGTGCAATAGGCATATGAATGATACAGGTGCTGAGGTGCATTCGTGTGTGTTTGTATGTGTGTGTGTGTGTGGGGGGGGGGGGGGGGGAGTGTGCCATGGACATTGCGTGGAGGGGCAAATCCGGAATAGAATGAGAATTTAAAAAAAAATGATTGCAGAAAGGATGAATTCTGAGCGTTTGAGAAAAAGCGCACTAAGTAAACATGAGGACAACAATCCCATGCTATAGTTGTGGAAGACTCACTGTAACACTTGTGAGCATTTTTAGCCACACTCGCCATCGCTTTGGGCTGTGAGCAGGGCTGCCGAATTTGGTATCCTCGTATAAATTCCTACTATTTGACCCTTGCTGAACACAAACTGTACTATGATACCACGCTCGATGTTCTGGTACATTTAAGAACTTTTACATCAGTTTTGTAAATCTTGGCATTGTACGCTGGATCTAGCAAGTGTTAGTGTAGGAAGACCGACGTCAATTATGCCATGAGTCATGTAATTCCCCAGCGTTGTTAAAGAATAACATCATGAATGAATGAATGAATGAATGAATGAATGAATGAATGAATGAATGAATGAATGAATGAATGAATGAATGAATGAATGAATGAATGAATGAATGAATGAATGAATGAATGAATGAATGAATGAATGAATGAAGGGGCGGGACTAATAGGGCAAAATGAACCAACTAATGAAGCAGAAAAATACCGGAAAAATTCTTCTTTTAAATTTCAGAAGAAGGATATGGAGATCCAAATCGCTTTAGATTAGATTAGAAACGAAATTTATGCTGAATCTTTTGGCAATACGTCATTTCTTAGCTGATGTAGAGAGTGGTTTCTTTCACCTTGACGTTATTAAATTTTGAAAAATCACTCTTATTTGAAAACTCAACAATAAATGCATTGAGGGGATCAAACTTATTACTCCAGGCTACTAACTGTGGAGTCGCAGTGGCCGAGCGGTTTTAAAGACGTCTTACCGTGTTGTTTTAAATTTTAAAAACAATGGTATATTTTGGTGTGATTTGGTACTTAAGGAAAAATAATATTTGGTTCTCTCCCTCCCCCTCCTCTCGCCCTCCCCCTCTTCCCCCCCCCCCCACTCTCCCAAAAATGTGCAGCAGCCCTCGCTGTGAGTCTCGTGCCTCTTCTTGGCACAATACAACCCCGTCGTCTTGAAAGACGGAAAGGTGCCAACAAAAAGGTGGTGGGCGGATGACAGCTGTTCCATGCACGTCTCGCCACTGACGTCTTCCGTGCTTACCCAATTCTGCTGCAGGTCAATATTTTCTGTCGAACAAGCGTTACTGAGGAAGGGAAGGAGGGGGGGGGGGGGGGGGGGGATGTCGGAAATTTGAAAAAAGATATCTGAGAAACATTTTTATATTACGCGACATGAAGCGAATCCAGAAAGAACAAATCCATAATACACGGTTCAACCCTGTAAACGTTATTGATGGGCTTTGACGGCTACAAAATGCAGTATGATTTTATGTAAACGTTATTGTTGGGCTTTGACAGCTACAAAATGCAGTATGATTTTATGTAAACGTTATTGTTGGGCTTTGACGGCTACAAAATGCAGTATGATTTTATGTAAACGTTATTGTTGGGCTTTGACGGCTACAAAATGCAGTATGATTTTTTGAAAAAGGACCCTGATTCGCGCCATTAGGCCCAATAGGCATATATGGCTAGACTTTTTTTTATAGACCAGTCTTGAATCGGCTCCAAAACGGTGGAAAACAGGGATTGTCGCACGCTAGGGGTTTGACCTATCGCAATAAGTGCAATTATACTAAACAATTGGCAGGTAATCCTTTAGCCACTTGAATCAAACCATGTATGAACTTGTTTTCAGTGACATAGTAAGATATATTCAATATACTGTTAACATAATGGTTTGGACATGTGTCGAGACTGCCACCAGATAATGCATCACAGAGAGCCGTGCCACCTAGAAATAACAGAAGCCGAAACAGAGGTCGACCACGCAAGCGAGGGATAAAAGGAATAGGCGAGGCCGTAATTACCAGCATCTACGTACTACATACCACGGCTCGCACTTTATGCCTCTACACAACCTGGCACTGAAAGGCAGAACAGGACTAGAGAAGAAAAAGCAGAAGAAGAAAAACAAGAAGAAGGAGAAGAAGAAGAAGAAGAAGAAGAAGAAGAAGAAGAAGAAGAAGAAGAAGAAGAAGAAGAAGAAGAAGAAGAAGAAGAAGAAGAAGAAGAAGAAGAAGAAGAAGAAGAAGAAGAAGAAGAAGAAAGAAGAAGAAGAAGAAGAAGAAGAAGAAGAAGAAGAAGAAGAAGAAGAAGAAGAAGAAGAAGAAGAAGAAGAAGAAGAAGAAGAAGAAGAAGAAAAAGAAGAAAAAGAAGAAGAAGAAGAAGAAGAAGAAGAAGAAGAAGAAGAAGAAGAAGAAGAAGAAGAAGAGCAAGAACAAGAACAAGAACAAGAAGAACAAAATGAAGAAGAAGAACAAAAAGAAGAAGAAGGAAAAGAAGAAGAAGAAGAAGAAGAAGAAGAAGAAGAAGAAGAAGAAGAAGAAGAAGAAGAAGAAGAAGAAGAAGAAGAAGAAGAAGAAGAAGAAGAAGAAGAAGAAGAAGAAGAAGAAGAAGAAGAAGACGAAACAACAAGAACAGAAACAAGAACAAGAAGAAGAAGAAGTGTTAACATAAGTGAGGTGTAAACAGTAAATTAAGATAAGAAGAACACTAGAATAAAGCTATTTCCTACTTTCTCGAAGGTCTAGTCCATGGTTTGAATTCGTAGTTAGGGCGCAATATTTTTTGCGGGGCAGAGGGCGGGGAGGGGGGGGGGTGTTTTTTGTAAGTGACTATGGTTCCTAGTCCAACGTATCGAGATCGAAACCCACTGTGGGCTGCGTGGATTTTTATCGTGGTATGGGACGTCGCAGGGCGACTCAGCCTCAAATGGGTACCAGGATGGCTGTCCTGGGGAAGTAGAGACGGCCGGCGTAATGCTGACCACATTACCCACCGAGTGCCGATTGGTCTGTAAAAATATGGGTGCTATTTCCATATGCCCGATGCGCCTAAAGGCTTAAAAAGGGATCTTTACTTTACTTTACCTTTTTTTATGGCTCCTAGGTAAGCCCAGCCTAAATTGGTGTCAGGAAATTACCTGGGAAGAACAGGTGGTCAGCGTGCTGTTGACCACATCATATATCTAGTCCGGCATGTTGTCTGAAAATAAGAGTCCAGCGTCCTTGCTTAAAAAACGTCCTCTTCTTTATAAATTTATTCAAATCATATATGGTGTTTTCACTGAGCGTTATTATTTATCAGCTTCTGTCTTACCTCATAAAACATAACATAACCTATGACCAGTGTACTAGCAAACAAAACACGCCATCTTCCTCTGTTTTGCACTTGATAAATAAGTATAATAATAAATAGGTGGAATCCGAATTTTGATGTTGTTTTTCCACTTTTTATCTTCCTCCTCTTCTTCGAAATGCCCCCCCCCCCTCCCCCTCAACCACCCCTCATCCCATCAAGTATTCAAGTCTTTGCAATTGAATAATGTCTCAACGCAGTGCCCAAACCATGCAAGATTGCAACGTGTCACTACTGCCAGAAGATACTCCTGATGTCCTACAAATTTGTTGATCCTGTCTTTTATAAAACATAACAGGAAACAATAATACATTTTAATGATGGCTAAATCAAATCACTAGGCGTGCTTCGTGTAGAGTGGCATGCTTCACTCGGGTTAGGAGTATTAGGAGAACACGGGTTAGGAGTATTGTGTGGATTTTTTTCACCGGGACACACCGGTGTATTGGGAAATGAATGAGCGGACAGACTGGCTGGCTCTGCACAACTTGGTGGAATACTGATGCATGATAAGGCAGACGTGGTTAGTGCCTTGTGGGAGAACGTGTACACTTCGGAGGAGCAGATGGATCGCCACAGTCTGGTGAGATTGATGCAGAATCTCGAGGATCAGAGGAAAGGCAAGACAGACGTTTCATTAGAATGCTACTGGCACCATTAGTAACGGAACTCTTCGCTGGCTACTGAAGATAGGGAAGGAGCGCTTATGGGAATGCCCCGAGTGCTGTGATGTCGGTTCTTGAATCAAATCAAATCACTGTGTTTTCCGCTAACTTACCTATTTAGCAACTTCCGTATTACATCTGAAATCAATAATTAATTTTGAAAATGGCTAAATCAAACCACTAGTAGTGCTTTCCGCTAATTTACTTATTTAGCAACACCCGTATTACCTCTGAAATCAATCAATTTTAATGATCCCTACAAAAATCACTAGTGGTATTTTCCGATAACGTACTCATTTAGCAACTCTTGTGTTACCTTTGAAATGAGTAATCAATTTTAATGACGAATAAATCAAATCACAAATGGTGTTTTCCTGCGAGCGTAATTATTTATCAATACGCGGAAATCCTGACACACGTTACATCGGCTACGCCTTATAACGCGACACACTTCATTACACTTCGGAAACCAAGTGTTAAGTTCTGTCCTTACCGCTACCGTTTGTATCACTGCCTAAAATACCCCCATCTGGGAACATCAATATTCCAAAAGAATTTGAGTTTAAAAGAATTGATTTTTTTTTTTTCATAAAGAAAGCACGAGTCAACGGCACATGGAATTTTAGCCATATATAGCGAGCGACTATATTACATACAAGCAATTTTTTTTTGAGAGTGAATACAATCAGAAATTGTGTTGTCAAGATACCATCACATTTCGGATACTGTTAAAACTCGTTCCTTTAATAACAGGGGAAAAGAAATAAATAAACATAGGTGATTTATTACATAACATCACGCTGTCACCCTTTAAAGTTTTTAGAGAATAATGTATTCAAGCAAAAAGTGCGTCGCCTAAATACAAATTTACATGAAAAACATTTTGAGAGAAACATTTGGTTCAAAGAAGCGAAGATAATGTGTTTAGATATTATTCCGTGTGTAAAAAGATATCGTTTGGGAAACTGAAGGCGGAGCCTACAGGATACAGAGTTGATGGCCCAGATTTTGACTTCACTGGTAATCAAACACGTTTATCATGAACGTGATGGGTTCTGTCAAGCGCATTCAAAGAAAGATTTGATCGCACCTCATGATGTATTTGTTGCATAATGCTTTTTCAATGTACTGGGCTAAACTGCTCATTGCTGGCATAAAACAAACGTGTTCCTGGCGTTCGGCAGTTCAGTTTTGTAGTTGACAAAGCAATTTTGTATTCAACAAAGCAATTTTGTAAACAGAAGTGTCGGTGAATGAGTTTTGATGGGTGTCATATGTTTCTGCGATCGTGGCGTTTTTGGCTGGTGTCTGAGAGACCAGGGTATTGATACCAACAGAAACTAATTCCCTGGACTAGTAGATATGTATTGTCAACGGGTAACAGAAATTGATTTGTACTTGTTTCACAGCAGCAGTTGTGATCGTTAATTAACCAATAAAGAGGTTATTGTTATAGAGTGAGCGATTCTCAACCTTTAGGTCGAACGATCCTTTCACAGGGGTCCCCAAAGAATATCGCAAAACACAGATTCATTGGAGTTATGAAGTGGCAACGAAAATAATTGTACAGCTGGGGTCACCACAACACGAGGAACTGTATTAAAGGGTCGCGGCTTTAGGAAGGTTGAGAATCACTGTTATAGAGGGACAGAAGGGGCATCTGCGCAGATCGAAGGAAATGTCCTTTCATAAGCTTGTAGTATTTTTTTTTTCAAAGCGGCCACTAACATTGCAATTGGAAATATGTTTCGGTAATCTTCTTTTCTTTTTCTTCTCAGCATTCACCGGCTGCAAAATCGGGCGGAGAGTTCTGGTTGTTCGTTCACTTCTTGACTTTGGTCTTTTTCCAGAACTGGAGTTTTTTGTAAACATCCGTTTTGCAGATCTGACTTATTTGTTAACCTGGCTGTTGGGTCCTTGACTCTTGTGCGCATGCGCTGCGACTTCGAAGCAAACACTCCTATTTTGTCGCCTTTTACTACATGCTTGAGGGGGATTGGGAGAAGGGCGGTAATAGATCACGTTCCCCCGTAAAAAGGGGCACTGGAATCCATATGGGGAGCTCACATACTAAAAATCTAAAGTATATTATAAAAAGTTTAGAAATCAAATGGTCCCCCTGTCTCTGAGTAGTGAGATCGAACGCCCGTGTGCATTTTTGCGCACGTAAAAAATCTTCTGGCAGTTGGAAATCGAAAAGAGTAGCATAACGGCGCTGTCCAGGCAACAAAATTGGATTCAAAATCTACCCAAAGTATTTAAGGGCCCTCTCCTGTGCTACAGAGCCTGTGCACTGTGCTGAGCTTCTTCTGACTGAGACTTGAGTTAGAAGAAGAACTGAGCACTTATGGGTTACTACCCTTGTGCCATGATGTTGATCCGTTGTTCAAACCTCAAAACTCAAAATAAAATGGAAGGAAATACGTTATAAAACATTTGAGAAGATCGCATACATTGATGTAGGTATTATTTCATATCATTCTCTCTGTAAAAAGGCTGAACGTCTGTCGGGCTGTCGGCGTCTCACACAAAGCACTGACTCTATAGCTTCAGCCACGATACCAGAATCACAAACTTTGCTGTCAATAGTTAGACACAGTCAGTGAAACAGAGGGCTTAGTATGAGTTAGTTGTGAGTCTATGCTCCACCAACAAGGAGAGGTAAGAAAGCAGGAAAAGACACGTTAGGAGTGTTATTTTGTCTGTTTACAGTTATTATTGTATACTATGCATTAGGACTATTCAAATGACGCTCCGCGGGCCCAATTCGGCCTACAGAAGCTAGTCAGCGGGTCATTGCTACTTGTGTTAATGATCTACGTCTCTGGTCGGCGACGATCCTCTTGTTCAACATTTTCGCTACCTAGTAAACTGAGTTAAATAGCCCTGCTCTACTATTGAGGTTCTTATCTTTACTTCTGTAGTTTTGTTTGTGTTTACGTACTGTTTTGGTTGACCTTCTTAAACAAGTGGTGCACCGGGCCTATGATTAGCTGACACTCCATAGCCCATGTAGTCGAAATCACACCAGTCACCTTCACTTCCCATGATATTGCCTGGTACCCATTTGAGCCTGAGTCGACTTGGGAGCCAATGTAATCTTGTGTAAGTTAAAAATTCCCTCGGTGAGGATTTGAACTTGAGATCGTTCGACAGACAAGCGTCTACCTGGTACACTCCTTGGTTCCCTTATGTAAGTACTCTCTTCTTCTTTTGCCTTTCTAACCCCCAATGGAGCATAGGCCCTCAACCAACTAACAGCAAGTCGTTCTATCCTTCGCTCCCTTCTCCGTTTTATTAAGTTCTTTCATGGTAAAAGTACATATCTTATTAAGTTTTGTTGTGGTATAATTACATTTCTTATTTAGTTCTGACATTGTAAAATAACATATCCTATTCAGTTCTATCGTAGTAAAATCACATATCTTATTCAGTTATGTGATGGTAAAATAACATATCTTATTCAGTTATCTCATGGTAAAATTACATATTTTATTCAGTTCTATCGTAGTAAAATCACATATCTTATTCAGTTCTGTCATGGTAAAATTACATAGCTTATTCATTTCTGTCATGGTAAAATCACATATCTTATTCAGTCTGTCATTTTAAATTTACATATCTTATTCAGTTCTGTCATGGTAAAATTACATATCTTATTTAGTCTGTCATGGTAAAATTACATATCTTATTCAGTCTGTCATGGTAAAATTACATATCTTATTTAGTCTGTCATGGTAAAATTACACATCTTATTTAGTCTGTCATGGTAAAATTACATATCTTATTTAGTCTGTCATGGTAAAATTACATATCTTATTTAGTCTGTCATGGTAAAATTACATATCTTATTTAGCCTGTCAAGGTAAAATTACATATCTTATTTAGTCTGTCATGGTAAAATTACATATCTTATTTAGTCTGTCATGGTAAAATTACATATGTTATTCAGTCTGTCATGGTAACATTACATATCTTATTCAGTTATGTCATAGGTAAAATCACATATCTCATTCAGTCTGTCGTGGAATTACATTTCTCAATCAGTTCTATTATTACATATTATGCTTAGGTGGCGTTAGTACATATCCTATATATGTACTCTCATAACCTACACTGTTTATGTAACCTTACATATACTGTTCAGTGTAACACCTAATATCATGTTTCTTACTGATTCTAACTTCCCTGTTCAGCCGGTATATTAAAACTCTGTTTAAAACATTCTCATCTACCCTGTTTCGCTATGCTTGGAATGCACACTGATTAACAGCAACCCGATTTACGTAAACATTTTTGCACTTCCTTTGCTATCTGACAACCTTGAAAGAACAAAAACAAAAAAAAAAAAAAAAACATTTGTCTTCTCAAATCCAACGCATACAAGAACCAAACTCCCGCTTAAATTTTCCTTTCCAAAGCAAGCAGATCTTTTATTTCGCAAATCCAAGGATTGGCAAAAGCTTCACCTTGCTGGGAAATAACTATGTCAGTTTGAATGCTTCTAGGATGATTGGGAATTCTGGCAGAAGTGTCGCGAAAAGCTTTCTTTAATAGTAGGGATTTATTCCCACGGGGAGGCGCCCTATGATAATCGCTGACAATGGTGTTAGCTGTAATTGCAAGAAAACAAATGCTGTAAAATACCCGAATCGTGGCATTACCAATAGGAATACATTTTATGGGTAAATGAGCAGAGGACGGGGTAGTTATCGCTTGAGGCTGATTATTTAAGGTTAGGAATTTCTGTATGAAGCAAAGCAGATTACAAATATTACCGAATGTTGTTAGAAGCAGGTTAAACGTGGTCAAAGTTTGTTTCTCTCTCTCTCTCATAGCAGTAGCACTGCATGTAACCGATAAGATTCCTTTTCTGGGCTATAGAGTATGATATGAATAGAGTATGGTGGTCATCCGTCTAGTGAGAATGTAGCCAGACCAGACTGCATATGAGACTGTTTATAGTAGACCATCTGGGAGGAAGTCGACAGGAAGACCAAAAAACACATGGATAAATAGTGCAGCTAAAACCGACAAAAACGATGAACGAATCCATCACTGATGCCACCCGAGAAACGCAAGATAAGTACAGAAAGCAACGCTACTGGGCAACAACCTGGTATCAGTCAGACGACAGAACTGCAACACTGGGCTACAGCCTGGTATCAGTGGGACGACAAAACCACGACACTGGGCTACAACCTGGCATCAGTGGGACGACAAATCCACGTCACTGGGCTACAACCTGGTATCCATCAGACGACAAAACTACAACAATGGGCTACAACCTGGCATCAGTGAGCCGACAAAACCACGACACTGGGCTGCAACCTGGCATCAGTGGGACGACAAAACCACGACACTGGGCTACAGTCTGGCATCAGTGAGACGACAAACCCCCGATACTGGGCTACAACCTGGTATCAGTCAGACGACAAAACCACGACACTGGGCTGCAACCTAGTATCAGTGGGACGACAAAACCACGACAATAGGCTACAACCTGGTATCAGTCAGATAACAAAACCACGACACTGGGCTACAACCTGGCATCAGTGGGCCGACAAAACCACGACACTGGGCTACTACCTGGCATCAGTGGGACGACAAAACCACGACACTGGGCTACAGTATGGCATCAGTGAGACGACAAAACCACGACACTGGGCTACAACCTGGCATCAGTGAGACGACAAAACCACGACACTGGGCTACAACCTAGCATCAGTGGGACGACAAAACCACGACACTGGGCTACAACCTGGCATCAGTGAGACGACAAACCCACGATACTGGGCTACAACCTAGTATCAGTGGGACGACAGAACCACGACACTGGGCTACAATCTGGTATCAGTCAGACAACAAAACCACGACACTGGGCTGCAACCTAATATCAGTGGGACGACAAAACCACGACACTGGGCTTCAACCTGGTATCAGTCAGACAACAAAACCACGACACTGGGCTACAACCTGGCACCAGTGGGACGACAAAACCACGGCATTGGGCTACAACCTGGGAAGGGGGAGGTGGGGTGGAGGAGGGGGTTATTCCTTCAGTACTGAAAAAGTGATAGCTCCCAGTGTTTAGATTATAAATATCCCATCATAATCATCTCAAAATCATTTCATCATCATCGTATTCGCCATCGTCATCAGCATCAGCGCCATCTTTGTCATCGTCGTCGTTGTCGTCATCAGCATTCTCAAAGTCCTGATCAATCTGTTTTTAATTATTATTGTTAATACTACTATTGTTATTGTTATTCTCTTCTACTCCAAGTATAGGAGAAGGAACATGAGAAGGGCGCAGAGAGGGGAACGACATGAATAAATATAAAAGGACAGACAGACAGACAGACAGACAGACAGACAGACAGACAGACAGACAGACAGACAGACAGACAGACAGACAGACAGACAGACAGACAGACAGACAGACAGACAGACAGACAGACACAGACAGACAGACAGACAGACAGACAGAGGCAGGCAGGCAGGCAGAGGCAGCAGGCAGGCAGGCAGGCAGCAGGCAGACAGACAGACAGACAAGACAGAAAGAAAGAAAGAAAGAAAGAAAGACAAGAAAGAAAAAGAAAGAAAGAAAGAAAGAAAGAAAGAAAGAAAGAAAGAAAGAAAGAAACAGAAAGAAAGAAAGACAGAAAGAAGAGAAAGAAAGACAGAAAGAGAAAGAAAGAAGAAAGAAAGAAAGAAAGAAAGAAAGAAAGAAAGAAAGAAAGAAAGAAAGAAAGAAAGATAGAAAGACAGAAAGAAAATCAGAAGTATAGTTTTGTAATTTATAAACATTTTTTACTCACTTCATGAGCGCATGGCAACATGCATAGTTAGTTATATAGTACAATGTTGGTCGTTTTTCCTACTGCATACGACTTTAAAAAAGGCTGTTGGCACGTCGTATTGTGGTTTTCAGTTAGGCTGCGATATTTGCGTCTTGAGGCCCAACACATCCCGATTTCAACAAACTACTAGTTGTTCACTTTTTTGAAAGATTTTTGTTAAAAGGGTAGTGGGTCTATTCTTCGCCCAAAACACCCCTCCCCCGGCCCCACACTCCGTGGTCGAAAGCGTTTCATAATGCAGAGGTATCCGGCTCTATTTCAGCTGCATACGATTTGCCAGAAGACCGCTATGCGTTGATTTCAAAAGATGTATCAAGACCCGACCGTTTAGTAAACAGTAGCAAACTTTTTCTTATTCTTTAACTCCATGCCGTGTGGAGTTGGTAGTCATGTCTATCCACAACCTTCTGTCTGGTATTCTTTCAGTCAACTCTGGTTTATTGGGTTCTTCTCTTCTACTCCAAGTAATAGAAGAAGGGACATGAGAAGGGCGCAGGGAGGGGAGCGTCATGAATAAATATACAAGGACTGACAGTACAGACAGACGACCAGACACGACATACAGACAGACAACAGACAGACCGACAGACGACAGACAGACAGACATGACTGACAGACAGACTAGACAGACAACGACAGACGAGACCAGACAGACCAGCCAGACAGACGACAGACAGACAGGCAGGCATGGCGGGGCATGCAGGCTGCGCAGTGCAGGCAGGCAGGCATGCATACAGACAGACACAGAAGAACGAAAGAAAGACAAAGAAGAAGAAATAAAAGAAGAAGAAAGAGAGAAGAGAAAGAAATAAAGAAAGCAAGTAAGAAACAAAGAAGAAAGAAAGAAAGAAAGAAAGAAAGAAAAAAAGAAAGAAAGAAAGAAAGAAGAAAGAAAGAAAGAAAGAAAGAAGAAAGAACGAAAGAAAAGAAAGAAAGAACGAGAGAGAAGAAAGGAAGAAAGAAAGAAAGAAAGATAGAAAGACAGAAAGAAAATCAGAAGGTATAGTTTTGTAATTTATAAACATTTTTTTACTCACTTCATGAGCGCATGGCAACATGCATATGTTTATATATGTACCAATATTGGTCGTTTTTCCTACGCATACGACTTTTAAAAAAAGGCTGTTGGCACGTCGTATTGTGGTTTTTCAGGTTAGGCTGCGATATTTGCGTCTTGAGGCCCAACACATCCCGATTTCAACACACTACTAGTTGTTCACTTTTTGAAGGATTTTTGTTAAAAGGGTAGTGGGTCTATTCTTCGCCCAAAACACCTCTCCCCCGGCCCCACACTCCGTGGTCGAAAGCGTTCATAATGCAGAGGTACCCGGCTCTATTCAGCTGCATAGCGATTTGCCAGAAGAGACCGCTGTGGCGTTGATTTCAAAAGTTTATCAGACCCGACCGTTTTAGTAAACATAAGAAAACATTCTTTTCTTATTCTTTAACTCCAAGCCGTGTGGAGTTGGTAATCCATGTCTATCCACAAACTTCTGTCTGGTATTCGTTCAGTGCAACTCTGACCACCGATGATCTCCATAGTCCATGCCTGTTTTGTACAGTTGCCAGTTTTAAGGTAGTCCACCGTGGTATGGTTTCACTGAAGTGTTAAAGATTAAACCACCACAGTCTTCATTCCTGCTAGGTTTTCTGACATTCAAGAAGGTATGGCGTGACGTCATGATTGTGGGAAAATCCTCCCACACTATCTGTGCCTTTCGACCCTGGCGTCTCCCGTCTTCAACGTGCTTTTCTTTTAGGATTTGTGCTTCCTTAGCCCGTAACCAACCAAGGCCTGACCACCGGGCAGTGGTAGTTTAGTTTCAGAGTATCCTTCTCATAGGTGGGCCGCTGTCCCCAGCTATCGAGTCCCACCTACCCGGGGAAAATACCTAATTAAATTTTTAACGGCATCCTGTAGCATGTTTTCTCTCTGTCTCCCTCTGCCTCTCCTCACTTCCTACTTTCCTAATGCCACGATGTACTCCAGTTGTCTCCTTTTCATCACATTAAAGAATGTAGATTGTCTCTTTCTGATGTAGGCAGTAAGTTCTCTTCGTGACTCCATTTCTTTCAAGATATCTTTATTACTCATTTTATGTCAAGGGTATTCTCACCATTCGTCTATAGAACCACAACTCTGGAGCGTCCACATAAGTTTTCACTAATTTACCAACTGTCCACGATTCACTTCTGTATATCAAGATAGGATTTATGTAGCTTTTGGGAATTCTCTTTCACGTCACTGGCAAACTAAACGTGAAATTGCCTACTGAACCCAAACACAGTAAAAAAAAAATGACAGGTCTGTTTCTGCAACGTAACGGAACAAAGGATACACACATACTCAGATTAAAACTATACTGATACGTCTGGGAGTCGCCGTGGCCGAGCGGCTAGACGCCCGTCGCGGATCGGAAAGCCGTGGGTTCGCTCCCTGGCGAGCCGGACTTTTTTCAAAAATGACCTTGGCTCTCAGGTCGACCCAGCCTTGAGTGGGTGCTGGGTGAAGTCCCGGGAAAGTATGATGCTGACCAGATCACCCATCTTGTGCTGATTGGTTTATAAAAATATAGGTCTAGCCCTATATGCCCTATACACCTAAAGGCGTGGAAAATGGTCCTTTTATTTACCTTACTTTACTTATACGTCTGGTTTCAACCACACTTAGCCCTTCCACCTCCCCGTGTGGGTTCAGGGGACCGGTTGGAGGGGAAAATCATAGACCCACTGTCACCTTAAAAAGCATGTCGTAAAAGCTGACTAACTAGGAGTGTTTCGCTCAAAGTCGAAGTGCAATTGCCTGATAATAAAATTAAGCCAGATCTCTGAAATGGATGTGCATTCAAAACCAATGTTCTGCAACAAGACTAAAGTCCAGAAGTGGACGAACAGTCGTAACTTTTTACCGCAGTTTACAACCTGGGAACGCAAAGAAGACGAAGACACCACACCGGCCCAGTCTAACTAAAATATGCACCCGATATCTCCTGATTGGGAAGCAACGGGGAGGCCCTGTGGAAATTCCCCATGTGAAACTGTTAACTTCAGATTCGTGATCTTCCCAACAGACACCACCACCCCAGGGAGGTATGCAATAGGGAGACCAACTACTTCTGTTTCAGCCTGTTTTATCAGACAAGTTGGCAACAACTTCTACGTCTTTTGTCACCCGATAAACTGGTAATCCAAGTTCATCCCCTGACGCGCCATTTTTTGTAACCAGGGTTTGTTTTGTCTGTCAAAACTTGACGCCCATATGTTAGGCTGAGTTTTTCTCTCTATACGGTTGAATACAGAATTGTCTGTCTCTTACTCAGACTGAAGAAAAACAAAGAAATAAATGACCCTTTTCCCATGCCTTCGGACGTAATGGGTATATAGGGCTAGACCTATGTTTTTTAGATCAAAAGGCACTGGGTGGATGATGTGGTCAGCATCACATGGGCCGCCTTTACTTCCCATGACTTTACCTGATACCTATTTAAGGCATCTATATCTCATATAGAGCTGATCACTAACTCCAAATTTGTTTGCAACCCCGAAATTAATCCGTACAGAAGAGACAAAGTCTGAGTGTATTTTAGTTCAGTGTAACGCATAGATATTAGAAGCCGCCGTAGCGTAGTGGCTTAACACTCGTCCGTGGATCTGAAGGTCGTGGGTTCAGGTCCAGACTGAGCTGGACTTTTTTCAAAAAAAAAAAACCTTAATTCCCAGGTCGACCCAACCTTAAAATGGATACTAGGTAAAGTCCTGGGAAGTAAAGGCGGCTGACGTGATGTTGACTATATTACCCATCGAGTTCCGATTGGTCTATTGAGTTTTGATTGGTCTATTAAACTTAGGTCTAATCCTACATGCCCAATACGCCCGAAAGCGTGGAAAAGGGTCCTTAAATTTGCCTTTACACCGATGGCGGTAGGAGGTTTTGATTCTAAGGATATAGTGCCTATGGTCAGTGCAGTAGCCACAAACTGTGCAGGTTAGGTTTGTCATGTTTTGCGCTCAACAGACCAATAACCAACAAAATATTGATCTCCTTGCTGAGGATTCATACAGAGCTCTCCCGCATTAACTCTTTCAGTCCCAAGCAACGTATGGCGAGTGGCTTGCTCTATCCCTTAATTTCCTCTATAGCATAATGTGCTGTCTAAATTTTGAACTTTAGTCAGAGCGTACTTAAAAATATGGCTACCCCAGTAGTAATTCTCACCGTTTATATTGACGTTTTGAAAGTAAGACATTTATAATTTTTCACTATGTTTTTTTTTTCTTCTATACTTTGGTTGGTAAAAAACCCTCATTCGAATAACAAACCCTTGTCCTGGATTTATAAGGCCTGTACAGCTGAGGCGAGTTAAGGGACGTCGCGTACGTACGATCGAACCTGCGTGGGGCTGCGGTTTAAACCGCACCGTCAGTTTCACCACGACCAGGATGGGCTGTCCTGGGAAAAAGTGTTGATACCACAAACCCTTGTTTTATGGGTGCTCTTCCACGGCCAGCACCAAAGGGATTTTACTTTTTTTTTCTACACAACACACACACACACACCACAGCTCGAACGGGAATTCCCTTTCTTGTGCAAGAATTGAGTCAATCTGCGTCCACAGTTTTTATCAAGGAGATGTATACGCAAATTAAACTACAGTTTCATTATTTTCGACATATTTCTTAGAACTATACGTCATTTTTAAGGTAAATGAGTGTGCCAATTAAATATAACAATAAAGGCTCTTATAGACAAACAAAAATGCTTTTGCTACAGTCAACATGAACATAAACATCAATAACGTTTAGATGCAAACTAAAAGTTGTTCCAGCAAAAGTAAAGAAATATCAGTGCTAACTCTTCGATTCTGAGAGGGTATTGTTGCATCAAAGGAGCAAAGGGGGGTGGGGGGAGTAGAGGGGGAGATGTGACATTTGTACTTTATCATACAGCCGGACGTGGTTTTGACTAGGTCCCCAGCAAATGATAAGAAAACTGTCTGTTATCTTAGAGAACGCTTCGTTACGTGTGAAAGCTTCTGTGAATTGCCGGCTTAACTGTCATTATACAGTTTTGAAGAAAACCTCTTTGAGGTCATCGCACAACGGAATGCACAACATATAGAATTAATCACTGGATAATATCGCTTAAAAAAACGGGGCTCAGCGTTAAAAAAGAAATATAACCGTAACATTTTGAGATTGAGGGGGGACAACTACAATGAACTGTCCAGACAGGGTAGTTTTTTTGTTGTGATAAATTGTTCCCGGTAGATCATTGCTGTGTTTGGTGGTGCCAGTGTCTTCTTTTCGCCAAAGAGTTCGCCATTGTCTCCACTGAATCATTGTTACCTGGAGGGAGGCGTGGAGTGACGTCGGAGTGTAGGAATGTATATTGGAGAGACGCCACTGATGTACAGGGAGAGATAACAGGTTAATACAATAAAGGAGTAGACTAGCCGCATGAATGAAAATGTGTTGGCGTCGCGGCGACATTTAATGTGGCGCAATGGTTTGCTTTTCCCGTTAAAAAAAAAAAAAATATTTATTGATAAGAACCTGTGTTAATCTTGTGTTTTGTTTATAAGGACGTAAAAGGCTAACTTGATGTTTATTTTATAGAGACCCATTGTTATGATTTGGTGTTTTATTTAAAGGGACCTAATGTTATAATTTTTGTTTCATTTATAGGGACTTAATGTTATAATTTGGTTTCATTAGCACTATCAAGCAAAAACAAGACTAACTAATTGCAGATCTAGGACCAACATTGGCTTACTCTCCAAGGAAGCAGAACTGGTCTTGCAGTGGATACCAGCCCATTGTGGCATTCAAGGAAATGAGAGAGCATATGAGTTGGCAAAAGCTGGGAGTAATCTTTTGCAACATCATCCACCACACAGCTACAAGGAAACCAAAACAGCGCTAAAGCAGTCTTTCAAGCGGGAGTGGAGAAGGCAGAATGGAGATTACAGACCAGAGAGTGACAGCATAAACAAACTCAACGGGAAAGAACAAACATCAATTTTTAGACTTCGGACAAGACACTGTGGTCTTCGAGCACACCTGTACAGGATAGGTATAAAAGAATCTGCTGCCTGTGATTGTGGAGCAGAAAGACAGACCCCTGGGCACATACTACAGCACTGCCCTTACCTATCCCAGCAAAGACTGTGGATCTGGCACAAGGGAGCCACGTTGCAAGAGAAGCTATGGGGGACCGGTGGCGACCTTAAACTCACAGTCCTATTTGTGACCCAAACGAGACTCAATGTTTAGCATGACTGATGTCGAACGCAGAAGAAGAAGAAAAAAGTGTCTCTTTTATAGGGACCTAATGTTATAATTTTGTGTTTCATTTACAGAGACCTAATGTTATAATTTGGTGTTTCATTTATAAGGACCTAATGTGTTAATTTGTAATTTGGGGCTTTACTTATAGGGAAATAATGTTAAAATTTTGTGTTTTATTATATAGACCTGTGTGTTTATTTGGTGTTTTATTTAAAGCGAAATAATGTGTTAATTTGGTGTTTTATTTGTGGCGGTGACTTTTTTAAAAGTTCACTTTGAAAATCGCGTCTAACACTAATCATCACTGTGTCTCTGACAACTAAACGTTTAATTATTGACTCGCCCAATTTGTTGTTGTTGTCGTTTTTGCTAACATGACTCAATCTCTGAGTGTCATTAATGTAATCTAATGTTGTTTGCCACCGCACACAGTGTTAATTTGACTGCATCGACTTCTGTGACTTGAATGTTGCGAACGCGCTTCGTAATGCCGAGGCTTGCGGTTTGATTCCAGCTGCGGGCGAAATGGCAGCAGTCGACTGTGCGTTAATTTCGACAGTAATGTCTACAGCCGACATTTCAGTAGCAATAACAAACCATTGAACGTAAATCTGCATTGTGGAACCATTGAACGAACAGAGAATTATGGGTTTGGTGATGCAACGTCCGGTAAAGGATAGGAAACTAACTTTACTTTTGTCCCAGTCAATCGAAAAGGGGGAGCTAAAAAGATAATGAAATAAGACAAGCAGATTTCCATTTTGAGAAAACAAAACACCACATGCAAAAAAATATGATGGTGTATGTATGGGTAGGAGAGGGTATGTTCATGCACGAGCTATGTTATAATTTTTTAAAAAAACTTCCACTGGGCTTATCTATAGGTAACAACTCAAGGCTGTAAATACCTTCACAATGTTACCAAGATTTAATTGGTAAGATTTCCGTTTTGAAATATCTACTGCTTCAATCTGTTAATCCTGTCATCCCCTTGTGGAATGAAAATTTTCGTTATTTAAAACCCTACTCTGGCTCTTGCCAGGGGCCGCAATATAACCCTTCCATAAATATGGTCTAATGCTGAAAGCGGTTTCTGGGACCTCTCAACGGGTGATCCTCATCCACGTGATGGCACTTTGTGTCATCAGGTGTTTATCGACTTGTGTGAGGTCCTGGTAGGGTAAAAGAAGATAGATAGAAAGATCAATTTGTTTTTTATTGGGTTCTCTTGTTTACAAATATCTGTTTATCTCCCTTCTGCGTGCTTCAATAGACCCCCTCGCAAAGTCTTTGGCTAGCATCTCTACCAGCTTAACGCCAGACTTGATTGATACCGCTAACAAATAGTAATATTCTCTCTAATCGTATCGAACTAACCAAGCAAGGAACCTTGTCTTTAACGAATAATATTTACGCTTCTGCGACCGATATCGCTCGGCACTGGTCTCCTGTCAATAATGAAAGGACAGCAGACGAGAAGGGGATTGGCAATATTGGCGGACAATTGTTTTAGATTGTTAAAGTTCCAAGTCTGGTGTTAGTCATTTCAGTGTTGATAGCGGCTTGAGTTCAACGAGGCGTTAACGTGTTTTTGATTTGGTTAATTCCGAATTAGACTAGATCGTCAATCTTGTCAAGATTATGAGCACAGAAGGTCGCCCAAAGAAAATGAATTGATGACCTTCAGGATATTATATAATCATACGGGAAAAAAAGTTAGACTGAAACGTCTTGGGCATATTGAAAGAGTGTCAGATGACAGAGAAGTAAAAACTGTTTACACCAGGGAGATGAATAGTCGTAGACACGAAGCAGACCAAGAAGACGAAGGAAAGATAATGTCTAGACAGACCTGCAAACACTTGGTGTCACCAAGTGGAAAGAAAAGGCCAACCAGAGAGATGAATGGAGGCGAATGATGTCTGCCGCAATGAACCTCAAGGGCTCGGACTGTTAAAGAAGAAGAAAAAGAAGAAATAAAAAAAAAACCAGTGTTGTCGATTGTGTTATGAGAAGCATTAAACTGGAACATGTGATCACTGGAAATATTTGCTGGAAGAGAGAATTAGAGAAAGACAACGCTAGGAATGTTAGCAAAATAACTGATACATGCTCCTGGGGGTCGCATGTTGTAGAGAGGCATGATTGCCCACGCCAGTCAGCAAGATACTTGATGATGATAACTATGATCCATTGTAGCGGTCAAAATGGACGCTAGGCATGGTCATTGCTTTGAGCCGTGGCGAATTTTTTGCTTCTGCCAGACGGTGGCCGTTGCATATTTGCTCCATCTGTAGACTGAAAGGATATAGTCTCGTCGCCCAGCTTATGAGTTGAGTGCATGGCGTGACACTATGAGCTGCGGATTTCATTTGGAATGTTTTTCGACTGGGACCAACAAGGTGGTGTGAATTGTAGATTCAGAAAAAAAAAGCGCGATCCTGTTGTCGCAATATTGATGGTGCCATTATGTGATTAAAATTAATCGCGTGTGCAACTGCTGATCTGTTGGTGACTTCTGCTACCATCCATGATGAACTGCATTTCTAATTCCGGACTGTTTGTGTTAGCACTTCGGATGGCTACCGTATGCTTTTAATGCGTGTGTATGCTAGTGCATATGCTGAGACAGCAGTCTGTCAATCTTTCCACAAGGGACTGTGATAAACATTCTGTGCGTTTTTCGTTGGCACTGGAGCGGAGCATCTATGGGGTGACCCGATTGCTGTGAAGCTGAAACAAAGATTGTCAGATTACTAGTGCAAACGTTCCACCCCACAGTATTTACGCTTGTTGTTGGTGTTTTTTGTTGTTGGTGGTGATATTGATAATGATGCATCTTGCCATATTGACGTCGTTTTTTTTTTAAATGTTATACTTGCGTTGCTCGTCACCGGTTTCTATGGTGATGTCGTTCGAGTCACAGTTTTTTTTAGGGATTGCCGCTGCGGCTATGGAGCTCGTACACTGGTGACGCTCTATCGGCCCGTGGCTATTCGTTTTTCGGAGGAGAGACCAAGCCATTTGGAATAAATCTTAGTGAAATACAAATTTGAAAAAACTCAACGCAATGGATACGGAAAAATTATCAGTGCAATGAAAATGTGATAAATATCAATGCATCTAAAATGGAATAAATCTCAAGGCATCTAAAATGGGATAAATCTCAGTGCAGTACAAATGGAATAAATCTCAGTGCAATGAAAAGGGAATAAATCTTAATGCATTGAAAATTAGATAAATCTCAATGCATTGAAAATGGGATAAATCGCAGTACAATGAAAATGGAATAAATCTTAGTGCAGTGGAAATGGAATAAATTGTAGTGAAGTGGAAATTTTATAAATCTCAGTGCAATAAAAATGGGATAAATCTGAGTGCAAGGCAGAGTGGCGAGGAGTGCATGTAACGGCTGCAATCACAGCTCACACTGTCAATAGAAAAATAATTTTACTAATAATTATTACAGTTTACCATTTATTACAAACTCTCCACTCACTTCACGTCTCGAACACAGTGAAAAGAACGCTCGCTGCATGCTCACGCAGAAACTGTAACGTCTGAAAGCTACCAGTTACTACTGCTACAATGCTAGCTGTGCATGCATATTATCAAAAGCGACAGCGTTAAGGAGGAAAATATCACGTGATACCGTCTCTGGAGCAATAGTTACCTGCTAAAGCTTACATTCGCGAATTGATCACGCTTCGCCTCTGATCAATCCTCATTACTTTTAAACTATATTTGGTTAATTCGTTTTCACCGAGCTCAGAAGGTAGTGGGTTCGATTTGTTGGGAGTCCATTATTCAGTTAGCGAGTGCATTTGTTCCAGACATCCCCTCGGGTTGTTACTGGGGTTACGATGCTTGTGCTTTGTGCGGCGAGCCACCAGACGCTCTGGGGAAAAGGACAGCCTTACAGTATAAACCAAGTGCAGGAAAGTTGACTTTGTTTCGTTCAGTTGTCTTGTTTTGCGCTTACCGTCTGTTAACTACAGCGGAAAGTTCTGGTTGCTCATCCACTTCTGAACTTTAGTCTCACTTAAGAATTTGTATTGTGTGTACACATGCGTTTTACAAATCTAACATATTGTTATGCAGTCTGCTGGTTCCCCACCTCTCAGATGCACACCGACTTCGAAGGAAATACCACTAATTAGTTTACTTTTACGACATGCTTGTTCAGAGGCCGTGAGTCTATCGTCTCTCTCTTCCCAAAATTGGGCTCTTAAACCCACAACAGGGGTATCGTTAAGCTAAACAACTATTTATAAAGAAGAAGAAAAAAAGGGGGGGGGGCGGGGGGGGGGGGGGTGCAATACATAAGGGGACACAAATAGCTTTCCTAACCTTCACAGTTCTTGTAATCAAATCCACACCTAGGCATAAAAGAATCTGCTACCTGTGATTGTGGCGCAGAACGACAAACCCCTGAGCACATACTACAGTACTGCCCTAACCTCTCCCAGCAAAGACTGTGGATCTGGCCACATTGCAAGAGAAGCTATGGGGTACCAGTGGCGACCTTAAACGCACAATCCTTTTTGTGACCCAGACGGGACTCAATGTTTAGCATGACTGATGTCGAACGCAGAAGAAGAAGAAGAAAATCCACACCAGACAGCCTAGCTTACAGCTGGTACCAGAAATGTCCTGGGAAGTAAAGATGGCCAGTGAGATGTTGATCACGTCATTTATCAAGTGAAGATTAGTCTATGAAAATATAACTAGCATCTAATGCCCTATGGGCAACTGGCTAGAAAAAAAAAAGATCCTTTACTTACTCTCAGTTGGTGGCTCCTGTATTTACTATACTGATAAATTTCAGACATTCATTAACTATTGCCAGCGCGGAATAGAGGGATTTAAATAGTATGATAGAATCACTAATGTAGAGCTTTGGGAGAGAACTAAACAGGCTCCAGTGAACCAAGAAGTGAGGAAAAGACGCTGGCGTTGGATAGGACACAAACTGAGAAAACAGGAAAACAGCATAACTAGAAAATCTTTGCATTGGAACCCACAGGAGCATAGGAATTAAGGGAGGCCAAAAAACACATGGAGACGACAGCTGGAGAATGAAGTTAGAAAGATTGGGAGGACAAGGGAAGAGCTCCATGCAATGGCGAAGGATATAACGACTTGGCGTGAGCTGGTTGAGGCCTATGCTCCATTGGGGGATAGAAAGGCAGAAGAAGAAAAAGAAGAGCCTTACAATGTCGGGTTAAAGACTTCCCTGTAGTAGATCACACTAAAACAGTTTTAAAACGCTCTTTTCACAGAGTCCGTTGTGTTAGCTTCTGGAAAATGTGTTTTTTCCGTTTGTTTTCTATGTGATTTACATACAGTATTCTTACCCCTCCCTCCCCCTTCCACTCCATATAACACATTAGTGTGTGTGTGTGTGTGTGTGTGTGTGTGTGTTACAAATCCGAAAGCCCCTATTACTTCCTTATCTCCTGATCTCATTTCAGAATTGGTTTCTCGCATTACAAATACTCATTCCTTTGAAATTTATCTTCAGTTTCTGAAAGCAGTCTAGTTTTTATTTCGAAAGAAACAGAAGACAAAACAAAGCAGAGACGACGCTTTTATCTTTCTCCGCAATAAATGCCCATACATCTTTCTTTCTAAAAGGATACGACAGAATAAATATAATATGAAACTGAAATTATAACAAATGGGCCCTGATTGAAGTTTGATAACGCACATCACGCTCACATCTTCATTAAAGAATAGTTGTGGATGGCAGAGATACATCACTGGGTTCATGCACGCGAGTAAACAGACGACTGCAGATCATCTGCAGATTTGAGTCGGATTCCTTCTTGATAGTTCTGAAGCATTTGTGAGTGATCTTCTCTTGTTTCCTGGGAAGCAAACAAAAGGTTCGATCATTCAGCAACAGTCTCGTGATTAGAGGCTGAATGTTCGGCCACGAAACTTACTAATTAGGGAGATTTCTCTGCAAGGCCATCAGAGTAAAGCTGTTTTATATGATTGTGACAGCGTTTTTGATGTATTTGGAATACGATAAGTTAGCTTCGGCTGCAACAAAGTGCTGGGTTTATTGACACAAGTCCATGTATCGTTGCTCATTATTGTTGATGTAAAATTTTTGCAGAACGTGCGGGCAATAAAGCAGCACCAAGGTTTTTTTTTTTTTTTTGTAATATTTCTGAGGGGAAAAAAGTATCTTGAAGAAAAAAAAAAAAAAACAGAGCCTGGAGAAAACGAAACGATGTAAACAAACAAACAAAAAAAAAAAACATGTTTCAACATTCGTTGCCTGGTTG
Source organism: Candidula unifasciata (assembly GCA_905116865.2). Classification (NCBI taxonomy): domain Eukaryota; kingdom Metazoa; phylum Mollusca; class Gastropoda; order Stylommatophora; family Geomitridae; genus Candidula; species Candidula unifasciata. Next base: position 29,500 of record CAJHNH020003167.1, on the reverse strand, counting down.
CAACCACAATATTATCCCGCGGGATAAAATAGTTGTTGATAATATTGACGACAGGAAACTATTTTTTAAACTTCTTCTTCTTCGCATTTACCAGCTGTAAATTCCGGCGGAAAGGTCTGTTGTTCGTCTACTTCTGGTCTCTAGTCTGGCTGGAGAATCTGACCCTTGCGTGCACATCGGTTTTACAGACCTCACTCATTAGTATGCAAAATGTTGGTTCCTTGAATCTCGAGCAGATGCATTCTGACTTCAAAGAAAGCTCCTAGTTTGTCGACTCTTACGACATGCTTTTGAGTAGGTAGTGAGTCTGTTCTTGTATTCCCCACAGTGGGGTCCCGGAACCCACACGGGGATTGTCAAAGCCTCATTCCCCAACAGACACTTTCTGGTGAGTACAGGCACCTGTTTTAGATACTTTATGGTGCGTACCGGCACCTCTTTTTTTCTAGGGGAAAAGAAGCGCTGTTGACGACGATTATGATACCCATGGTGATTGTGATCTTCTTCTCAAAGTCCATCCCGTGTGGCGTTGGTAGGCATGTCTATCCACAACCTTCTGTTTCCTGTACTTTCAAGCAACTCTGATACAGATCATCTTCAATGCCATGATGTCAAACCGTCCAGCATCTGTTCTCTCAGTCTCCCTCTTCCACCCCCCCCCCCCCTCCCTCCAACCACCTCCAACTTTCCTACAGTCATGATATCCAGTTTTCTCCTCATCACATGACCAACGAATGTAGATGGTCTCTTTCTGATGTGGGCAATCAGTTCTCTTCTGAGTCAGTTTCTTTCAAGAAGTCTTCATTACTCTTTTTTATCTTAAGTAAAAGTAAAGTCGGGAGATGTGAACCAGCGTCATTGCACACGGTTATAAACCATAGGTGTTCTGCCACCAGTACAGACAGCTGATAAGAATTGCCGCCTTTGTCGCCGTTCGCACGTAACTCTGTAGCTACAGCGACTTTTCTCAATTTACCCCAGTTTCAACGCTGATACCCATTTCCTAGAGGCTGGGTGAACCCCGGGGACCGCCCGGTTTCGAACACCGACCGTGGCTGCCGCAAGTCGCAGCTGTTTTTGAAATCGAGCCTAACATGGTCCAGAGTATTCCCATAACGCGTATATAAAACCTCATCTCCGCAGCCTCCAAATAAGTATTCACTAATTTAATAACTGTCCATGATTCTCATCCGTATATCAATATGGGATTTATATAGCTTTTAAGAGTTCTCTTTCATGTCTCAAATGACAGATTGCATTAAATATTCTTTATTTCGTAGAATGCTGCCTTTGCTTGGGCTGTTCGACATTTAACTTTTTCAATACATCTTCCATCTGATGTTTTCAGGGTACCCAAGTACTCAAACATATCAACTTGCTTGAGGTTTGTCCCATTTACGTTGATGTTACATTTTGGAGGGTCATTGTTCTTTGTAAAAACTATTACTTCTGTTTTTCTGCTGTTCAAACTGACCCTTGTTGTCACTTTCCATTACAACTATATCAATCATTGCTTTAAGCTGTTTCATTTTCAACGATCAACACTATATCGTCAGCATATCGCAGGTTGTTAACAATATGCCCACCAACCGTTATTCCTGACATGCCATGCAAGGATCTAATTATCATTGCACTGATGATTATGATATTAAAGATTTTTAAAATCCCCTTGTACGCCATGACAGTTGGGACAACGCCATGACAGTTGGGACAACGCCATGACAGTTGGGACAACGCCATGACAGTTTGGACATGTGATGATAAGAGTCATAAGTTTATAGACCAGTCAGCACACGGTTGGCGATGTGGTTAACATCACACCGGTCACTTTTATTGTCCGGAACATTACCTGTTATCAATGTTAGGCTATGATGGCTAGAACAATCGTGATGATTTGTATAAGTAAAAAGTTAGTTGCGAATCCTTTACAGGACGTTGCAGAACCAGCTGAGATTTTTAGACTCAGGTTTAAGTTAGAAGTCGTACGGAGCACTTATGGGTTACACCCGTGCTCCATAATGTTGATCTGTCGACTAAACTAAACTAAACTCAACTAAACTAAATTAAACTAAACTAAACTTATAATACAGAAAATCAGGACTTTTTCTTAGTTTACGTAACAGGGCGCAGTACCAACACATTTTTGTAAACACGGCTACTGTAATAGATACATTGTGTTGAGTACCAGCACCCCTTTAATAAACTTTATGGTGAGTACCGCCACCTTTTGTTCTAGAAAAAAGAAGCCATGTGTATAAAGTAAAAAAAAAAATGGCTGCGGAATGTAGTCTGAACGAGCTGTTGCAAAGGCAGAAAACCACCTGTGAAAAGAAACGTGCCATTCGTGGCCTTAATGTAGCTGGGAATTCCCACATCTCGCTTTAAGCAGTTGAAGTCTAGGAGGAGGTAACAATGACATTACTCAGTGACTTTGTATCGACTTCATTCTGTTGCTTCGTGCAGTATAAATAGGCACAACGGGTAGTGACAGCATCACACTAAAACTGATTTAGTTCTAGATTATTATATTGCAAATAATACTGCTGAGACAATAATGGCAACGGGGTGTCGCCGTAGTCTAGACACTCGCTTGTTGATTCCAAGGTAGTGGGTTCGCGTCCTGACGGAGCCGGAAATTCTTTAATGACCTTGGCTCCCAGATACACCCAGCTTTAAGTGGCCAAGACCTATTTGGGCAGTAATGTAGATAAAGATGGAGGAACTGATAGAGATATTAAAATAAGAATACAAAAGGCAAGAGCGGCTTTCATAGCATTAGGGAATTTGTGGAGGTCAAAAGAAATTAAAAGAAATACTAAACTAAAAATTTTTAATTCTAATGTCAAATCAATACTATTGTATGGGGCGGTAACATGGAGAACAACGAAGGCAATTACTAATAAATTACAGACATTAATTAACTGGTGCCTGCGCAGAATAGAGGGAATAAAATGGTATGATAGAATAACTAATGTAGAACTTTGGGAGAGAACTAAACAGGTTCCAGTGGATCAGGAGGTGAGGAAAAGACGCTGGCGTTGGATAGGGCACACACTGAGAAAACAGGAGAACAGCATAACTAGAATGTCTTTGCATTGGAACCCACAGGGGCATAGGATTAAAGGAAGGCCAAAAAACACACGGAGAAGAGAGCTGGAGAATGAGGTTAGAAAGATTGGGAGGACATGGGGAGAGCTCCATGTAATGGCGAAGGATAGAACGACTTGGCGTGAGTTGGTTGAGGGCCTATGCTCCATTGGGGGATAAAAAGGCAGAAGAAGAAGAAGAAGAAGAAGGTACATACTGTAAAGTAAAAACGGTCGGTGTGTTGCTGACCACATCACCCACCAAGTGCCGTTTTGGTCTATAAAATATTGGTCTAACCCTATATACACAATACGTCCTTCAAATAATAATGATAACGAAGTCACAAGGCGTTATAAGCAGAACATATCTGTGCACTTTGTAAAATAAATATTGCAGGATTTCTTTAGTATTCTCCTTCAAAATAAAGGAAGTGCAATCACACACTTAATCACAGGTACATAACACAGAGTCCATCATAAACTGTGCGCTAACCTTGGGACAGAAAGAGGTAATTACACAATTACAATCAATCGTCGTCCCTGTGTGGGATGCAATGTTTGTGTTATTTGAAGCATTACCCTGGCTTCTGCCTGGGGGCCCTGAAAATAGCCGGGACATAGATATGGCCTAACGGCTGAAAAGTGTTTCTGGGACCTCTTCACGGATGACCCTCATCCGCATTGTAGCACTTTGTGTCACTGAGTGTTTATCGCTTCTGTGGTGTCCTGGTGGGGTACAGCTTACCTACCTACCTAATTAACAAATAAGGTGTAAAATAGGTCGACGATCTCTGTTACTAACGACATACGGGCCACTTCAGCGAGCAATAATGTATAGACCAAGTGGAAGTCAGAAGAGAAGCCAATGGTGCTATCGATGGACGGCGGAAATAAGAGAGTCCACGAAAACATTAACATGCAAAGCACTCGAACGGGCACTCTATTCGTCAATGTGACCGGCAAGGAGAAAGAAAGACAATGAGAGTATGAGTGAGTGAGAGAGTGGTAGTGAGTGGGTGAAGGTGAGTGTAAAAGACAGAGGGACAAACAAACAGAATTACTGACAGAGGGACAGACAGACAGACAGATACATTTATAAAGAGTTTTGGTCTGATCGGCTGTGTGATTATGCAAGATACACAGATGCAACATCAGGTTGACTTTAAAATGTTTTTTTTTTACAGTAAATACATTATTGCAATTTCAGCAGACAGTATACCACAGCAAGCAATGATGTACAGATCAGACGAGAAGCGAAGAAGAGGCAAACCAATTAGCAGTAGAGAAAGGGAATTAAAGAGTCCCTAGGAATCCCCATTTCCGAATCACACAAGCGGGCGCTTTCCCATAAATTTTAATTCACATCGACACCGCCAGGTGCGCGAGGAACAAGATCAGATGAAATATTATACAA
>CAJHNH020003167.1:0-20000 GCA_905116865.2 Candidula unifasciata | reverse complement strand
GTTAGGTGTCTATGGTTGGGAATAAAAGCAGAAACCAGTAAACAATTCCTTTACGTCTATTTCAAACAAACCAACAGCATCATCTTCATCGTGTAGCGGGTTTTTCGCAGAACGTTGCTCTCGTAACGGTCTGGCTGGAAAAAAACAACCTCCTAGAAGACACAAGAACAGTATAACTATAATGTCTTTTCACTGGAACCAACTTGGGAGGGGGAGGGGTATAGCTTCTTTTTGTGAAGAAAAAAAAAAGAGTTCATAAACCCAACACAGTCTGTTAAGTTGGCACGATCTGGGATCTAGTACATAACTAGTTTAAGCTCGCTTGGATCTTGGCTTCTAGTTCATTAACAGTCTTTGACGTGTGGGATCTAGGATCGGGGGCGCTATTAACAGTCTTTGCTTCTGTTGGGATCTTGGATCAGATACAGCACACTAAGTCTTCATTCACCCTCCCGTACATCCCTGTTGATCGTGGTGTGTCATGTGGTGTGCTGTGTGCGTGTGTCTGTGGGGTGGGCTGCTACCCGAGAGATTAAATTCATGCCATCCTGAGATTAAACAATCTCAGCCTGCAGCACAGACCAACAAGGTGGATTATAGATACCCAGTGGTAACCTTCAAAGAACATATTGATTAGGCGCCCCCGTGGGACTATTGATCAGCAGAGTGTAACCTCAGCGCACAGATTTGGGTAAGGGTGTCTAATGCGGAAACAAAGACAGAACAAAAACTACTTAACTCTATTTCAAACAACCGCACACCATCTCTGATCATGTATCATCCTTCTTTGCAGATCTTTGCTCTCGTAACGGTCTGGCTGAAAAAAAAAAACTCCTAGAAGACACGGACATCATAACTATAATGTCTTTTAACTGGAACCAACTTGGAGGGGGGTGGGGGCGGGGGTGTATAGAAAAAAGTCAGGAAAGGAATTAAAAAACACACACCACATTGAAAAGAAGCTAGATGTGCTTTTAAATCAGTTTTCTGAAACAGAAATGATAAGACTAGCCGTCATGCTCATGAGGTCGAACTGCCCAGCATCTTCTCTCTCGGTTTCCCTCTTCCTCTTTTGCCCTCAAACTTTCCCACCGTGTCAATGTATTCCACATTTCTCCTTCTCATGACACGATTAAAGAGTACTTAGACAGTCTCCTTCTCATGCACGCAATCAGTTCTTTTTGTGAGTCAATTTCTTTCAAGATATCTTCATTACTACTGTTTAAACAGGTCGAACCAGGCCTAACATCATGGTACCAAGATGGCCTGTCCTGGGCTGTAAGTACCGACCAGACGGCGTAATGCTGAACCCCACATTTACACACAGAGTTCCTGATGGTCGGCTAAAAATACCACCGGTCAATGCTATGCCCATATGCCTGTAAGATGCGCCGTAAAGAGCGTGAAAAGGGAACTTTACTTAACTTTACTTACTGTTTAATTTGTGCAGGGTAATCTCTCAATCGTCTATGAAGCCACATCTTCCACATTATCCACACTTTAGACGAGCCCATTCTGTCTCCCTGGAAAGGCAGAGTGACTAGCAACACCTGCCTGTAAATGGCGAATGAAATTAGAAAACTATCAACTAGGAAAAAAAAACCCAGTCTGTGTTCTTCGGTAAAGGGGTGAGAAGATAGGCATTTGAGAACATAATGATGACTTGGTAAGATCAACGGTAGAAGCGGCAGAGGAAGACCAAGGACAACGATATTTGACGGACTGAAGTGATTACATGATGGAATGGGATCAGTTGAATTGATTGACCGTGATTCATGGAGAGGCATGAGCGATAACAGCGCTATGCAGGGCACATTATGATGTTGATTCTATTTAAGTTTTAACTCTTTTTCCCCCCATCAAGTTATTATAACGCCTCAGGCAAAAACACGTATTAATTAGAGTAACAACTTCTTGATTATAAACGGTTATCTTGCTTCAGAAACTTAAAAGGAATTCCAGGAAAATTTGATCTGAACAGCTTGACCAAATGGAAAAGCAGAAAAATTTGCACAAAACAACACAAATAACGTAACGTTTCGGCCGGGCAGCCTTTGTCAAACATGAAGTGAACTACACAAGGTTACAACGAGGAGTGGACTTTAGGCCGAAACGTTACGTTATCTGTGTTGTTTTGCCATTATTTTTCGGAAACTTAACTATGTTCTCCATATTGCACGTAGCAATGGCTTGGAAGGAAAACTAATGAAGAGCCGACAAGTACGAAGGTAGACACAACATATAAGACACATACTGGGCAAGAAGGTACATGAGGCGGGGTTGCTGTAGAGCGCCGGAATTTTCGGAGCTGGCTGAAATGGGAGCAAACTTCTGTAAGACTATCTTCTTCAATCTATCATCATCATTATCATAAACCACTTCTGCCGTTAAGCGGCGTGGGGAGGAATAATTTGCGATCCAGTGCACGTTGGCTGCCACTGGCTATTGTCATGCCGTGAAGGTGTAGTGTCTTTAATGTTGTCGATCCATGTTTTCAGCGGCAGTCCTCTTGCTCTTGTAGCTGATCTTCTGCGAATGTCATGCTTGTGAATGGTTATTTGATCTTGTCTGCAGTCTAACAAGATGGCCAACCACTTTGATCTGCTGTTTTCTCAGCGTGAATCTAGTACGAGGTGTCGTTCCGCACAATTTGCCTGATAGGTTTCATTATTCACTCCGATCTCGGATGGTTACGTTGGCTGCTTTTCTCAGGCACCACTCATCTGGCAGGTGGTGATTTTGTGTATAGGGCTTTAGATAGTGTCCATGTTTGGCACTGGTAGCTTATGTTGGAATGAATATCTAATAATAATCTGTCTCCTTTGAACTCATAGTTATATGCTTGGATGTCTTAATAATGGTGACAATTGGTTAGGTACACTTGCTTTCTGGCATCTGGTTTCTATTTCTCTGTCAATTCTACCATCTTCTGTGATTGTACTTCCTAGATATTTAAACTCCCTAACTTGATTCAGAGCAGAACCATTCAAATGTGTGTCTTCTTCAATTTATGGTCAACGGAAATTCCCTGACTGTCCGCAAAAAATTTAGGGTCACTGCTGTAAAGGTCTTGTCACTATTACGCTATGGGCAATTTCTTATAATATAGAGGATTGTAGTGAAAGTAAAATAAAACCCTTTTCCACGCCTTCGGGGGTTCTGGGCATATAGGGCTAGACCTATATTTTATAGACCAATCGGCACGTGGTGTGTGATGTGGTCAGCATTACACCGGCTGCATTTACTTCCCAAGACTGCACTTAGTACCCACTCAAAGCTGGGACGGCCAGGTCGCCGTCTGATATCTTCTTCTTCTTCTTCTTCTTCTTCTTCTTCTTCTTCTTCTTCTTCTTCTTCTTCTTCTTCTTCTTCTTCTTCTTCTTCTTCTTCTTCTTCTTCTTCTCTTCTTCTTCTTCTTCTTCTTCTTTTTCTTCTTCTTCTTCTTCTTCTTCTTCTTCTTCTTCTTCTTCTTCTTCTTCTTCTTCTACTTCTTCTTTTTCTTCTTCTTATTATTAATATTACTATTATCATTATTATTATTTAGCATTCCGAGTCCTTGAGGTTCATTGCTGCAGATATCACCCGCCTCCACTCATCTCTCTGGCTGGCCTTCGCCTTCCAGCTGGTAACACCAAGTGTTTGCACGTCTGTCTGGATATCATTTCTCCATCGTCTTTTTGGTCTGCCTCGTGGTCTACGACATTTCATCTCCCCTGTGTATACAGTTTTTACCTCTCTGACGTCCAGTAGACATAAAAACATTTCATACGGTGCAGTTTAGTTGTTAAAAAAACTGTCTGCCACGTCATGAAAATTTGTGTATCTCAGGTGCCTAGCAACATTAGAACACTATATATAACAAGTGAAAGAAACACACGCTTAAGTCATAGTACTTGCCTGGTACTCCTTTCAGGACCTTAGAACAGGAAAAGAATACCAACTAAGAAAGGACAGGGAACTTAAGAATAGACGACAGACATAAAACCTCGGTAAGAACACCACCACATAGGTCGATATAGGATAAAAGAAGAACAACTCTAATCATAATTAGCAGTCACATCCAAGAAACACGAAGCATGGTCAGGAAAATGGAAAGTAAAACAAAACGGAAGCCCTCATCAGGACCACGTGACTAAAGGAAGGACCCAGACATGTTCAGAAATGACAGCATCATACACAGTTGAGGACAATAAGCCACAACCGATTCTACCAAAAGCCATTCAGGTCATAGAACTCTATAGGGGGAAAACAAAAGCAAAACCAGAATTATGAACGAATCTCCCAAATCCCAAATCAGCATTTTTTGTAAAGTTATCCTTTAGGTAACTGATTCTAAACGAAACAAATCATCATTATTTGTAAAGTTATCCAAACGAGTAACTGATTATTTATTAAACAAATTGTGATTATCTGTAAACTTTGGCCCAGTCTCTTTAGCATGTTCAAAATGGCAATACTGCATTCTCTGTATTTTTTCCTTGTAAATGTATTTACTGTTCCCCATGAGTAATTGATTTTATGCTAAACTAATTGCTATTATCTGTTAAGTTATTCCCATGAGTAATGGATTCTACTCTAAACAAATTGCCATTATCTGTTAAGTTATCTCCATGAGTTATGGATTCTACTCTAAACAAATTGCCATTATCTGTTAAGTTATCCCCATGAGTTATGGATTCTATGCTAAACAAATTGCCATTATCTGTTAAGTTATCTCCATGAGTTATGGATTCTACTCTAAACAAATTGCCATTATCTGTTAAGTTATCCCCATGAGTTATGATTTCTATGCTAAACAAATTGCCATTATCTGTTAAGTTATCCCCATGAGTTATGGATTCTATGCTAAACTAATTGCCATTATCTGTAAAGTTATCCCTTTAAGTTTCGAATTCTATATCTCAGCGAGCAGACTAATTAGGTTTCTTGAAAACTTTTTCTTCTAATCAAATTATTTTAATGTTGTGTTATACCGGAGATATATTGTAATATGTAACAAAGTTACACATTGAACATGTAATAATATGTGGTGTCAGAAGTGAAATATAAATATTAACACACACACACACACACACACATACATACACACACATTGAAAAGTCTGAAATCAAAACGTCGTCCCTATGTGGGATGCACTTTTTAGTTATTGTGAAGTCCCACCATGGCTTTTGCCCAGGGGCCCCTAAATAAGCTGTGCCATAAATATGGCTGAACGGGATTTTCCGTTACTTCTCCACGGGTGATCCTTATTCCTATGGTGGCACTTTGTGTTTATCACTTGTGTAAAATCCTGGTGTCGGCGTCCGAGGCTTAGGCGTTACGAGCGCGCTTTGTAATGCCGGGGTGCCCGATTCGATCCCAGCTGCGGGCCTTGCGTTGCTTTCGACTATGGTATCGAGAAGCCGGCCGTCCAGGAAGCAATGGCAAACTACTGGACGTAAACTTGCCTAAAAAACCACAACAGCCAAAATATGCTGGGGTTGGTTCTGCAACGATGCATCTAACTAACTTAATTCCTGGTTGGGTACAACATACATACCTTAAGAAAAAAAAAAGAACAAAAACGATCAATTTTATTTTCAACGTGAAATAAATTGCAATATCTAGAGAGATTTAGAACACATTTGAAAATGAAAACTGGCAAACTCTTTCTCTTTTCTTTAGTGTTCAGAGGCTGTAAACACCGGTAGAAAATCCTGTTGGTTTGTCCACGTCTGGAATTTGCTCTTGTTCCAGAACTTGAACTTTGCATGCACATCCGTTTTACGGATTTTGTTTGTTATTTGTGTACGTTATGTTGGTTACATGCTTCTCGACTAGAGTCATTCAGACTTTAAGGGAAACTGTCAAACACTATGTATTTTTAACACTGGTTTGTTGCGGACAAAAAAAAAAAAAAAACTGGCTAGTGAAAGTGTAACTAAACAGTCGAACTGAGAACGTAAAGATGCAGATGTACAGAGGAATATTTTATAATTCAACGAAATTATAGCAATAAGATACAAAGATTTTAAAGGAAGTCTAGGAATGAAAAGAGGTTAAGAAATAGGTAAAATATTTTGGCTGCTAAAAAAAAGTACCTTCATTAAAGAAACAAAAAGTTGTGAGTTTTACTTAGAACCGAGGTAGACATTTAAAAAAAGACCTGGATTGTCAAGTCGACACAGTTTTAAATGGTTACCACATAAAGTCATGGGAAGTAAACGCGGTCTGTGTGATGTTGACTACATCAGTCATCGAGGTCTGATTGGTAAAAAAAAAAAAAACAGGTTTACCACAATATTCCCAAAACGTCTGAAGGCGTGTGAAAAAGTCTTTTAAGTAGGTTATTCTTTGCCTTAGTCTCTACAGCGTGTTCAAAATGGCAATACTTCATTCTCTGTATTTTTCCTAGTAAATGTATATATAGTGTAGCTTATCAATGTCTTATTCTTCTGCGTTCGTCAGTGAAAGGACGGTTGGCACGCTGAGATGTAGTTTTTGGCTAGGATGCAGCAGCCTCTGTGCTTTTCGGCCAAACACATCCAAATTCAGAAAACCCTACTTGACCTTTCATGATATGCTTTCATGATACCCCACCCCTTCAACACACACCAATCCTCTCGCACCCTGCACGAGCTCCAGAACCCATGTGTGTACATGACTAATTTCGATTCGTTTTACTTCTTATTCTTCTCAGTATAATTCTAGTTAGAACTTTGAATAGCAGGTAGTCAGAATTTTTGTGAGCGCTCAGTAGATCTGGTTTTTTAGAAGAAAGATGATAAAACTAGGGACTGAAGGAAACCATTCAGACTATGTATTCAAAGAAATGAGCTCACAGTTACTTGATCGGTCAACCATTCAATCATCTAATCAACAATCAGCTATTTAATCAATGAACCAAGCAGTCAATCAGCCAGTCAATTAATTACTGTTTCTACAGTGAATGTTATCTGCAGTTAATCTCTAACACGTTCTGTCTCACGACCTGGTTCTGCACTTTCAGACTCTGCCCGTCGTCCACTTCCTGACGTTCATCTCCGATTTGTATGTTTCACTTGTGCTTGCTCTGGTTTCAACGTCTCTGTTTTCTATCATGGTTTTCACATAAACATCATCCCTTTTTAACGCGATTGAAATATTTCACTTCTCTCTTTTTTATTTCTTACAACGCTCCTTATATTTCGTACAACTCTCTTTTTATTTCTTAATTCTTTTTTTAAATTTTTTTATTTTTCACAACTTGCTTTTTATTTCTAACAACTCTCTTTTTACTTCGCATAAATTTCTTTTTAATTTTTACATCTTTCTTTTTATTTCTTGTAACTATCTTTTTTTTTCCTTACAACCCTTTTTTTTTTTTTTAATTCTGACAACACTGTTTATTTCTTCAACTCTCTTTTTATCTCTGACAACACTTTTTATTTCTTAAAACTATCGTTTTTTCCTTACAACTCATTTTTTTATTTCTAACAACTTTCTTTTTACTTCGTACAACTCTCTTGTTAATTCTTACAATTCTCTTCTTTATTCTTTTTCTTTTTCTTTATGTTGCATTGCTATGGCAAAAACGTTTGTTGAAATATCGATATCTAATTCACTCTTTGTGGAGGTCAAAAGAAATTAGAATTAATATTAAACTTACATTTTTTTAGTTCTAATGTCAAATCAGAACTGCTGTTTGGGCCGAAACATGGAGAACAGCTAAAAAAAATTACCAATAATTTATAAAACATTCACTATTTGCTGCCAACGCAGAGTGGTGGGGGGTTAAATTGTATGACTGAATCAATCTTGCGCATTTAGAGAGAACTAAACAAGTACCAGAAGGCCAGTAGATAAAGAAAAGACTGTCATTGGAAGGAAACACGTTGAGGCAATCTCAGACCGATATAACTAGAATGTCTTTGCACTGGAACACACAGGGGCATACGGAGAAGGGAGAGAGCAACATTGGAAAGACGAAGAGGACATGGAGTAAGCAGCACGTAACAGCGAAGATTAGAACTACTTGGCCTAGGTCTGTCAAGGGCTTACATTCCACTGAGGGATATGAGTCACAAGAAGAAGAAGAAGAAGAAGAAGAAGAAGAAGAAGAAGAAGAAGAAGAATAAGAAGAAGAAGAAGAAGAAGAAGAAGAAGAAGAAGAATGCTTCCTCTTTTACCGCTGTGGGTGTCGAGGGAGATATAAGGTTTTGTTTCTAGCTCTTCTGGCTGCCTCGACCATAGGCACATCGTGCTGTTGTAGAGTTTCTCTGATGTTATCCTTCCATCTTGTTCTTGGTCTACCCCGTGCTCTACGTCCTTCTTCTCTTTCCATGTATGCTTTGTATGGTATGGTGTCACAAGGCATTCTCTCTAAGTGGGCTAACCATTTCACTTGCTGTCTTTGTATGTAATCCAGAATTGGTTCTGTGCCGACTTGTTCTCTTATGATCTCATTCCTGATCTTATCTCTTATGGTCACTCCTACAGCCCTTCTCAGACATCTCATTTCCGTGGTTACTAATTTTCTTTTATGGTTTGTTGTGAGTGACCATGTCTGGCACTGGTAGCACAGAGTTGGAATAAATATGCTTTGAATAAGATGTCTCTTTGTGCTGATTGGGATTGTCTTATGCTGTAAGAGGGGGGCTAGCTGTCCCAATACTTGGTTTGCTTTACTGCATCTAATGTTAATTTCTTTACCCAATTTCCCATCTTCGGTAAATGTAGTTCCCAGTTATTTAAACTCAGATGCCTGTTTAATGCCTTTGTATTCTATTGCTATGTTTAGATCTGTCTTCTTTTTTCCTATTGACATTACTTCTGTCTTTTCAGTGTTGATTCTCATATTATTTGTTTTACATTCTTCATTCATGGATGTTAGATGTTGTTGCAATTTCATGGCTGTATCTGCTATCAAGGCCTGGTCATCTGCAAAGAGTAATTCGTTGATCTTACTAAGATCTTCATTCATGGGCTTGGCATTCTTGCATATACTGTCGATGTAGGTGATAAACAGCAGTGGTGATAAGACACACCCCTGTCTTACTCCAGATGTCACTGTGAAAGGATGAGATGTTCCCTGATTTATTCTAACTACACTTCTACAACCCCCGTACAAACTTTTGCACACTTCGATGAGGTGTTCGCTAACTCCATATCTTGCCATTACTTTTCATAATAATTGTCTGTCGACTCTGTCAAATAGATCATGCAACACCTTCCATGGGCAACAAGGCCTAGGAAGTTAGTTCACTTGAGAGTCCCCCCTCCCCCCCCCCCCCCCCTCTATTTTTGTTTTACTGGGCCAGTTCATTTGTTAGGGGGGAATAACGAGAGGACGAGAAGGGGGAGGGGTGGGGTGTTGGGGGAGGGAGTTTTCCTCTCCATGTATTGTTCTCCTATTCAGTGTTCATTTCGACATTTCATAATAGTCCATATATATTTGTTTACTTAGTTGCCATTGAGCATGCTGCTACTGCTGCTGCTACTACTACTGATGCTGCTGCGTCTACTACTACTACTACTACTACTACTACTACTACTACTACTACTACTACTACTACTTCTTCTTCTACTGCTGCAGCGGCTACTACTACTAGTTTTACTACTGCTGCTGTTGCTGATACTATTTCTACTGCTGCTACTACCTGATGCTGATACTGCTGCTGTCTACTGCTACAACTACTGATGTCGATACTATTGCTGCTGCTGCTGCTGCTACTGCAAATAAAAATAATAACAATAACTGTTTGATTTCACTTCTCATTGTGTCCCCTACACAGTGTCTACATGTAACAGTGCACCCCAAGCATATCTAAGATTGTTTATCACCATTCCCCTGAGATACAACGGGTAACATTCTCAAATCGCAGGATGTCTCATTACGTACCGCCTTCCCGACCCAATACACATTTCCCTTTACAACAATGGAAGAAGTAATAAACTTAGAGAACACAATTAAAATAACAAGAAAGGGGATCAGTTAATGGAACAGTGTCTTCTTTGTTGTAGACTGGGTGTGAATATTCAAATAAGAGTCATTAAATAAGATTGCTGACAGACTGCCAATGCAAGTGCTTTGTTGTGAGTTTTGGGTTTAGTTACAATCTTGATACTGTGTGAAGTGGCAATTGTCTGCTCTTGCGCATCCTGGTCTCTGTGTTTCTCGAGTTGGCGACAAAAATGTGAATCTATTTTGTTATTTATATTGTTTTGTTATCAATCTCCTCCACTGCAGCCCAGCTCGCTGAGTGTAAAACCAGAAGTAATGATTGTAGCAAAAGATGAAGATGCTGTTAGTGGCGTGTCTGGTGTGTAGCTCAGTAAGATGGGATTCTAGTAACTGATGTTGATGTTATTTTCTTCTTCTTTCTTCTTCTTGTTCACCGGCTGTGAATTCCGGCGGTAAGTCACGGTTGTTCGTCCAAAATGGTCTTTTGGCTTTTACCTTGACCTGAGTTTTGCGTGTACATCCGTTTTACTGGCTTATTTGTTTGCAGTACTCGTTCCCCGCCTCTCCGGCAGATGTACTCCGACTTCGGAGGAATGATGTTATTTAAAATGTGAATGTATTTCGTTATTTATATTGCTTCGATATTTTGTTATTTATATTGTCTTATTTTCAATCTCCATCACCATAACTCAGCTTCATGAGTGTAAAACCAGAGAAAACAAAAACATGATTGTAGTAACTATGTTGAAGATGTTGGCAATGGCGTTTGTGATGTATGGCTCCCGGGTTCAAGTAACGTTTTCCGCCGCAGAAAGACAGTGACTTTCTTTCTCATTTGTGCCTCGTCGAGTCGCGGGGCCTCTTTTATGTTGCGGGGTGTCATGTATTCCTTATTGTTAACGCTTCAACTATTTTCACTTTTTTCAACTTCTCACTGCCCACTTACATGATTTTCACGTTCTGCTACCTGGGCGACGGTTTGTGAGTTTGTGTATTTCTGAGCTCCTTGTCCGTGCTTTCTCTGTTTAGAGGGAAGGCCACCGCCAACGAAAGTAGAAATACAAAAACATCCCAATTTTTGATACAGCGCCTGCGGCGCTTTCTCTTGCAGTACTTCTTGCTTGTACACAGGCGCCTGTGGCACCTCAAAGAGACTCACGACAACACAACCTCCCACAAATATTATATACGACGAGCGATCGCCGAATCAAGCCATATCAAAACAGCCCCGCAACATAGGAGAGGTCCTGCGACGCGATGAGGCATGAATGAGAAAGGACGTCACTCTCTTTGTGGGACAGAAAACGTTACTTTTACCGGCTCAAAAAGTTGGGATGTAGAACTCGTAATTGATGCAGATGTTAATAAGAATGTGAAGGTATTTTATTTGATGGAGATGCTAGCAGTAGTGCTTCTGATGTGTGGCTCAGTAAGTTTGGATTGTAGTAGCTAATGTTGATGTTAATAAATATGTAAATAAAGATATTTTATTAAATTTATTATTTAATTTTCAACCCACTACACCACAGCTCAGCTTGATAAGTGTCAAACTAGAAATAATGATTGAAGCAAAAGCTGAGGTTGCTGCCAATGGCGTTTCCGATGTGCGGTTCAAGAAGCTGTGATTGAAGTAATTGATGTTAATTAATAAAGGCGTCTCTGATCGGTGGTTGATAAAGTTGTGATTTTATAAACTGTTTCAATTGTTATCTGAAATTGTTATCACTGGCGTCTCTCAGGTGATCGCCGATGTAGACGCTTCAGTTTCTGTTTCAGAGAATGTTTTTTCAAGTTGTGGCTGCTGAATTAGACTTTGTAAATGATTATGTATATTCAGACTAAGGACTGTGCACAACAGACTTCGTCAACATATGTTCAAATGTTTCGGTGTAAGAAACACGGCACCCGAAAATGCTGAGCGTTTCAACCACAATGAAGACAAAGAAGCTGTATGGTACACGAGAAGATATTGACTGCACGATAGCTTTCATTAAGGCTCCCGGCCTCGTGATATAAGTTTTCTGACAGAAGGTTCGAAGAAAAAGTAGATTATGTAATTGTCATTAATGGCGTTATGAATGAGTTGCTGTTGATGTGTTTCTAGCAACTGTTGACATAGTCGGCAATGGAGTCTCCTAACAAAACAAAAACAAAACACAAAAAAGAATGAAAATCACGTTAAAAACATTACTTATGGAGGGACTCATTGGTCTTTGAAATATTAATCAAACTTCATTTACCCGATTCACCCATGGCGACTACCAACACTGTACTAAATGGACTGTAAGAAGATATGTAAAAAACATATCATGGCAACAACCGTAAAAAAATCCCTTGCTGTAGTTGTGAAGGACTTTTCTTAACGCGGATGGGTCTTGCTAGTCATACTCGCCATCGCCATTGGTTGTAATTCCCAAATCCTGCCTCCCTCTAACACAGTGGTTCTCAAACTTCCTAGTGTCGCGACCCTTTAATACAGTTTCCTCATGTTGTGGTGACCCTTTAACACAGTTCCCTCATGTTGTGGCGACCCTTTAATACAGTTCCTTCCTGTTATGGCGACCCCCAAACAATTATTTTCCTTTACAAATTCAATAAATATGTGTTTTCCGATGGTCTTATGCGACCCCTGTGAAAAGGTCGTTCGATCCAACACATTCTCGACCTCATGTTCCTTCAGGTAGTGGCGACCTCCAAAGAATTATTTTCTTTCATAACTTCAATAAACGTGTGTTTTCCAACTGTCTTAGGCGACCCCTAGGAAAAAACACGTTCCATCCAAAAATGGTAGGTTGAGAACTACTAGGCTAAGCCGTTCCACATCCCCACCACCAATCATGTTGAGAAGCTCTCTGTTAGGTTTTCATTTGAACACAGAATAGTATTTTCAAAATATTTTTACACACTTATCACTAAGTCGTGGGTTCAAATCTGCAAGGAGCTGAACTTTCTCACACATGACTTTGGCTCCCAGGTCGACCCAGCCTAAAATGGACACAAAACAAAGTCCCGGGAAGTACAGGCGGCCAGCGCGATTGTGACCACATCACCCATCAAGAGCCGCTAAAAGTAAAGTAAGTAAAGATCCCTTTTCACACCTTTAGGCGTATCGGGCATGAAGGAAGAGCGCCCATATTTTTACAGACCATCGGCACAAGGTAGGTAATGGGGTCGGCATTTAGCCGGCCGTCTTTACTTCTCCAGGACAGCCACCATGGTACCCATTTTTGGCTGGGTCGGCCGGTGACGCCCCATACCATGATAAATACCCAGGCAGTCAGCAGATCGAGACCCACTGGTCTATAAGAATATGAGCCTAGCTTCATATCTCCGATACGCCCCTGGGGTAGTTTATACAACGGATCAACATGACGGCCCAAGGGTAGTAACCTATAAGTGCTTTGTTCTTTTTCTAGCACAAGCCTGAATCCGAAGATTCTAAGCACAGAGCACGAACTCCGTAGCACCGGCGAGGATCCTGAAATACTTTGGGTAAAAATTTAACTCTGGGCAGCACCGGTAGGCTACTCTTTTCGATTTCCAACTACCAAGGGATGTTTTACGTACGCAATAATGTACACGGGCGTCCGATCTTACTATCCAGAGTCCATGGGAAAAAAATTCCAGACTTCACGGGGGACTAAACACGGTACCTCCAGCACTCGAGGCGGACGCCATGCCCCAAGACCACTCAGTCCCTAAATGTTCTTTACTTTATTTGTCAGTAAGCATAGTATTATTATAGCTGACATTATTAGGCACTCAAATAAGGATATTCTCCCTAAGCCCCACTAGAATATGTGTAAGGGACACCCCTGTTGCCTAGACATCATTTCTCGTTAAGAATAGGTCTCTTCGCTTCGTGTGTTTGTGCTTGTGCATGTGTATGTTTTAACAAGCTGATGTCTATGAAAACTTCTACGGATAGCAGACACAAGAGACGTTTGCTTTCTTCCCTGTTCAGTTCAGTTACATTATGCTGCGAAAAAAAAAAAAAAACTTGTATGTAATACAATGTTGACTTTAGCAAGGTTATCCGGTGCAAGTGTATATTTGAGCCATGAGTATTTTACATGAAATATTTGCATACTGACAAATTGTGTCCGGTGTCATCTTTCTTGTCACAATTGCCGAGTGGTTGGCTGGTAGAGACTGTCAGATCAGGGCACCAGACAGAATCAGTAAGTCTTGGGGCATCGGGGAAGACCAAGGTATTTTCTTCAAGTGGAGTGGCGTCGATATTGTTGGCACCTTTCCGTCTTTCCAGACGATAGTGTTATATTGTGCTAGTGCAGCGGTTCTCATCCTGCCGGTCGCGAATCTGTGTTGGGTCCAACGACCTTTTCACGGGGGTCGCATAAGACCATTGGAAAACATATATTCATTAAAGTTACGAAGGAAAAATCTTCTTCTTCTTCGCGTTCACCAGCTGTACACTCTGGCGGAAAGTTATGGTTGCTTGTCCACTACTGAACTGCAGTCCTGCTCCAGAACCTGAGTGTTGCGTGTAAAACTAAGGGTCGCCTCAACAGGAGGGAACTGTATTAAAGGGTCGCGGCCTTAAGAAACATGAGAGCTACTGTGCTAGAGGCAAGATTTGGGATTTTATGGCGGTTTTTATCATCATATGTTTATTTACATGTCTTCTTAAAGTCCATTTTGCATTAGAAAGGTTGAGAGCTTCTGGCTTAGCCCCTATCACAATGTTTAAAGGATTATTTTAGTTCACCCTAGCTCAAAGAATCCGAGATTTTCCTCTAATTTGGAGGAGGGGGGGGGGGGATAAGGTTTAGAGTAATTGGTGTTGATTTCACACTGTAACACCCCTATAATATTAGACTTTCTCGGCGAAAACTTGGATTCCCAGAGATGGGGTGACTAAAATATAAAGAACCTGTCCCAAGTTCCAACGCCTATGCCAGGCTACGACACATTTTTCCTACTCAAATAAATTGCATCAGTCAGAGGCGCCAAGCAGACAATCAGAAGGTCTTGAAATGATTTTTAACGATATGATTCACTTGGGGACGTCCTGCCCCAACTTTGCCAAGTTCACAGGTAATTTCTCACCGGTTTGCTAAGCCGGCAAGTCAGAATACCTCTGTACAAATCGTTTGAATGTGGAGCTAAATTTGCAATTCATCATTGCCTTGCCTTACAAAAACATCGTGCGTTGAGATACAGCAAAAACAGGTTTGTCACCGTAAAGTCTTATGTGGTTACTTTGTATGGAAGACAAAGGGGGACACTTTATATATTTTTGTGAAGAGCATTACTGGCACGCATATTGATGAACTGCGAGATGAATGTTATTTATTTGTAACTTGGGAATTTCCCCCTCCCCTACCCTTAAATTAAATTGGTTTGCCAGGAGTTATTTACACTTGCACTTCAGACTAGCAATTAAACAATGATTAGTTCCAGGGCGCCGAACGATTGGGGCTTGTGTATCTTCATGGGCTCCCCGCCCATAATACATTTGTAAAGGGACCAAGTTGTCCTTCCTCCACCACTATATATAAAAGTTGTGTGTGTGTGTGTGTGTGTGTGTGTGTGTTTTAAAATTTAGTTTTTTTTACACATATTATACTATTTCAATTATATTTTTACATCTATTTGCCATTCAGCACGTCGCTATTATTATTGGGCACTTAAATAGGGTTAAAGTCCCCCAAATTTTGTAAGTCGATGAGGCCCCCACCTAGTGTTATCTTTGCGTTACTGCCCCTGATTCGTGCGATAACCTGCCGGCTTGCCTGTTGACTGCGTAGGTATGGGTTCAATCCGCATCGAAATGGACTTTCTAAAAAGGGACATGGGCTCAGTTCTGGTCCTGATATGGGTCAGTTCTATTGACGTCATGATATCGGTCAGTCCTATCGAGGTCCTGATATGGGTCAGTCCTACTAAGGTTCTTATATGGGTCAGTCCTACTAAGGTTTTTATATGGGTCAGTCCTACTAAGGTCCTGATATGGGTCAGTTCTACTAAGGTCCTGATATGGGTCAGTCCTACTAAGGTCCTGATATAGGTCAGTCCTACTAAGGTCCTGATATAGGTCAGTTCTACTAAGGTCCTGATATGGGTCAGTCCTACTAAGGTCCTGATATGGGTCAGTTCTACTAAGGTCCTGATATGGGTCAGTCCTACTAAGGTCCTGATATGGGTCAGTCCTACAAAGGTTCTTATATTGGTCAGTCCTACTAAGGTCCTGATATGGGTCAGTCCTACTAAGGTCCTGATATGGGTCAGTCCTACTGAGGTCCCGATGTGGGTCAATTCTATTGAGGTCCTGATATGGCTCAGTCCTCACAAGGTCCTGGTATTGGTCTGTCCTGTTGGGGTCTTGATATTGGTCTGTCCTATTGAGGTCCTGATATGAGTCAGTCGTCTTAAGGTCCTGGTAATGGTCAGTCCTATTGGGGTCCTGATATGAGTCAGTCGTCTTAAGGTCCTGGTAATGGTCAGTCCTATTGGGGTCCTGATATGAGTCAGTCGTCTTAAGGTCCTGGTAATGGTCAGTCCTATTGGGGTCTGATATGAGTCATCCTATAGAGGTCCTGAAATGGGTGAGCCCTACTGAGGTTCCTTGTTGTCCTCTGTTCTCCCCAGTTCAAGTGGAGCCGAAAATGCTGCCAAGATGGCATTCCCCCTCCCCCCCCCCCACCCCCCTCCCCCCCCCCCCCCCCCCCCCCCCCCTCCCATGTCGACGCAGCCTAAAATAATAAGTTGTCACTTGAGCACTGCCTTTTTCTGGCTGTTACTTGCTGTTACTTGCTGTTACTTGCTGTTACTTGCTGTTACTTGCTGTTACTTGCTGTTACTTGCTGTTACTTGCTGTTACTTGCTGTTACTTGCTGTTACTTGCTGTTACTAAGTTACTTTACTCGATTTTAAACCTGTAACATACTGACGTGACTATAGTTCTATGTAAAGCTATAATAAGTTTTTAAAAGGAGTAGAAAATTATAGGGAAGAGAAAAAGTTTGTAAGAAACAACAAATAGTTTATGTTAGCTTTACAAAATCGATCACAATAAACAAACAACGTCCTTTGTTTCTGGTGATCGATTTTGTAAAGCTAACATAAACTATTTGTTGTTTCTTACCAACGGTTTCTCTTCCCTATAATTTTCTACTCCTTTTAAAAACTTATAGTTATAAATCATTTTATGTCATGTTATCGACTTCTATTCAATTGTCTATGTTTTTATGCTTCTCATTTCCCGTTCAAATCGTGACTCTATTTAACATACACATTGCCTTGTACGATTGTTTCCATTTCCGCTGTTTTCCCTCTACGGGACATTAGAGATCAAATAATCAGCTGAAGTTCAAAGACATAATAAAACACAAACCAGTATTAAATTAACACAGCACCCCCTTTATCTTCTAAGAAAAAGGAACACATGTTGGGTAGATTGTAGAACTTCAACGCCAGCAATTAAGAAAAAGAATACGCAAAACTTACATCTATGTGGTATATAGATTCTGGAATACGGGAAAACTCACATCTCAGCATTTTACAGTGTTTCAAACACTCAGCGTGCAAAAAGGAAACTCGGCATGACCAGAATTAATGTTAATAGGAACCATACTGATCTACAAAAGGCTACACAAAGGCTTTAGATGTATATATTTACATCAATTAATTTGTTTAGCCGTTTGGGGAAATGGGGGAGGGAGTGTGGTGGTGTGGAGTAAAAAAGGGGAGCGGGCGCTTTGGTGAATCTTTATCAGGTTTAGTCAATGGTGTTCGTCTTTGTGTCTTGCGGTAATGTTGTTCAAGTCTTTACTGTAAGTTTGTAAAAGTCTGCAGATGATTCCTTGGGTGATATCCTTATATTGCTTGCAATTTAGTTTATATTGTCTTTCATGGGGTGACGATATTTTACATATACATATGATGTCAACAACAACAAAAGTGTGGGGGGGGGGGGGGGGGGGGGGGGGGGGGGGGGGGGCACACAAGTTATCTGACGACTCTGTCCTGCTTTAAAAAAAAGTTAGTTGAGTTGATTCAAGAACCGACATCACGGCACTTGAATTATTGCCATAATCGCCCCGTCTCCATCTTCAGCAGCCATCACAGTTTCAGTACCAATGGTACAAGTAGATTTCTGGTGATACGTCTGTCCTGCCTTTCCTGTGAGCGTCCAGTATCGGCCAGATCCTCTCGTCCATTCCCACTCTCACTAGATTGTGGTGACCCACACATAGACACACACTCTCTCTTTCTCTCACACACACACACAAATGCACAAACACACACACACTCTCCCTCTCTTTTTCACACACACAGACACACACAGACACATGCACACACACACAGAGAAAGAAACGAGTTGATATTCAATGGTGCGTTTTTTGTGTTTTAAATTGACAGGAAATCCACTACGAATAAGAACAATTGATGACCCAGATGATAGCTACTAAAAGAAACCGAATTCTGTCGCAATTTTGCAATTAAAAATTTGTAATTTATAGTGTTATCACTGAAGTTGTTGAAATTGCACATAAGGTTACCGTTAAGAATAACTGTGTATCCTTTACAGGACGTTTCAAAACCAAACCCAGCATTCATTGGCTGTTGTGGATTTTCTAGGCAAGTTTTACGTTCACCCGTTTGCAGTTGCTCACTTAACAGTCAGCTCTCGGTACCCCTGTCGAAACCAACGCAAGACAAATACTCCGCTGATGGGATCGAACCCAGTACCCTTGCATTAGGGAGCTCGTTCGCAACACCTAATTAACAGTTCTCCTTTCTTTTTTGTTGTCCTCTTCTATTATTTAATTTTAAGGCTATCCTCCGAATAACGGGCACATATTGTGACGGCCAAAAACAGGGCCTCAGTCAGGTGTCAATTGCCCACTTCCCGCGACCTAATTTGCGGCTTTCCGGCGACTACCGCCACCGCCGAGAGTATCCCTACACGCCGCTCACGCGACGTGGATTGGGACTAAAATAGATGGCTGGGACTCACGAGAGGCAGCTTCCGCATCTCCTGCAGCTTTGCTCGTGAGTCCAAGCCATCTAGTTAAGCCCCAATCCATGCCGCGTGAGAAAAACACGTGACTGAGGCCCTGTTTTTGGCCGCCATAATATGTGCCTGTTATTCGGAGGATAGACAATTGTAATTTTTTTTTGGGGGGGGGGGGGGTGTAATGCAAAGTAATTTAAAATCACCGGCACTGGGTATGAAGATCTGTCTAGATTTCGAGGATGCTATTGTTCTGCAAAATATAAATAACAACAATAACATGCACACACACACACACACACACACACACACACACACGCACACACGCACACACACACACATACACACACACACACACAAACTGATGATTTAGCAACTATAACATTAACAGTTGGATTAGAAATTAGTTACGAAATGACAAATATTAGTTAGTTAGTTAGTTAGTTAGTCTTTCCTCTTGTGTCGAGTGCGGCACATAGGGAAGAGAGGTCGTTGGACTATCCATGAACGGCGCGTCCGTTGCAAATCCGTTGAGGTCTTCGGACTGTTTGAAGGGCCCTATGAGCGAGCCTTCCCTGATGATAGTTCTACGTAGGGTTTCCCCTTTGGGCTTCCCCCAGATCTTTTCCCCCGTGGGTCAAAGAGGGGTTTGGGAAGGAAAATCTTGATTTTTCATTCTAAGGGGTGGCCGAATAGTTCCCGCGGCGTTTTTGTATAAAATAGACAATCCCTTGCCCGGATTCTGCCTTTTTTGTGTATTTGGGTTTGGAAATCGACCATTTGAAATTTGTATTCTTCTAAGGCATTTTTTTTCAAAAGTCTAATTTTTTGTCTAGATTTTTTGTTGATTTCCCGCTCCGCATCCAAGGTTAGTACGGAATACCAAGAATTTAAAATCTTTGGTTTTTTGGTTTTCTAAGGTCTTTTTATTTCCCGATGTTTGACAGTTATGACAAAAATATGAATTTAAATAGTGCGGACACAAACAATACATTTCAAAATTATTAAAAGGATATTTCGCGTATCCTCAGGTTCGTTCTACAGAGTACATCAAATAAAATAAAACAAAACTGCAAAATCCAACTGAAATCGAAAATT
>CAJHNH020003166.1:72500-80360 GCA_905116865.2 Candidula unifasciata | reverse complement strand
TTCGTTTTCGCTTCGGGGCCGAATAGTGGACCTATTGACTATTCGGAATTCAGCCGAATAGTTGCGGCCGGGCCGAATACGAATAATTGTTACCTTACACCCGCTTCTGCATACACGGCCTTTATACTGTCAAAATGGAACAATTGGTTTTGTTGAAAGCTAATGCAACTTTCATGGATTAACTAAGCTGTCAGTGACAATTTTCAAGTTTAGTTATTTGTTACTATACTTAGGATTCTTTCCTTCCTAGTTATTAGTTACCATAGACTGATTAAAGGATTCAAAACATAAAATATTTTTTTAATGTTTTCTATTCTGTTCGAATGCTAACCAGACGGGGAAAAAATATAAACTCCGGTCACATCCAAGTCGATAATTTGAAAATCAAACGAACGGAAACATATCAGTACTTGGGTGCAAACTTCAACTGCTCCAACATGCTGAGAGAAGAAATACAATCTAGAATACAACATCTGCTAAAATATATAAAACGTCGATAAGACCAGTCGTTTTATATCGCTCTGCAACTTGGAGCAGAAATAAAAGATATGAGGCCTTATTACAGGTTTTCGAAAACAGTCTTACGACAAATTTTTGGACCCATCAAAAATGCAAACAGCGGGGAATGAAGAGTTAGAAGCAACAACGTAACAAATAATATGTTTAAATCACCATTGATCACTGGCGTCATGAGATCTAACAGACTAAAATGGTTGGGGCATATTGAAAGCATGTCAGACGACAGAGAAGTAAAACTGTATACACCTGAGAGAGAAATGGGCGTAGACCACGAGGCAGAAAAAAAAATAAGTTCGAGAGATAATGTCCAGCCAGATCTGCAAACAACTGGTGTCACAAATTGTGAAGAGAAGGCCAGCCAGAGGGATGAATAGAGACGAGTGATATCTGCAGCAGTAAACCTAAATGGCTCAGAATACTAAAGAAGAAGATGACTATTCTGTGCTTCTTTATATGAAGTAAAAGTTCAGCGTACATTTGACATTATGAATGTGTGTGTGTGTGTGTGTGTGTGTGTGTGTGTGTGTGTGTTTAGATATATTTTTTATACTTTACACTATTCGTATTCGTATTCGTATTCTGCCGAATAGTTGGTCCCGTTATTCGTATTCGGCCGAATAGTGAAAATCACACAGTGCCTAATTGGTTGTGTTCTTAGGGCACTTGTTTCCATAGCTTGGCGCACATGCCATTTGGAGGTGACAGGTTCGATTCCCGATAGGGTAAATATAGCTTTAGATTTTAATTTTGTCTTCCAGAACGTCTAGAAAGCAAGTGCGACAATGTTTTCTATTTGTTTGATAGGCCCACTTTAAAACATTACATCAGAAACTGTTTATATAGTTAGGCTATTCGTTAGCAAGATATCTCTCCGCTAATAAACATACGATGGTTTTAGAAAGGGAACCTCAAGGTTACCAAAACCAGTTGATTTTCCAGACTATTCTAACTATAAGTAATATCCTATCCCCTGACAAACATGTGATGGTTCTAGAAAAAATCCCGTTACAATCCCTGTAGTAACCTGTTCTTATGTGAAATATATCAGTCAGTTTTCTGTCACGAGGTGGACAATATTATGTCTTCGTATGCTGCCTTTGATATGTAAGTATTTTTCTGTGGATCCCATAGTGAATAGTGTCTCATCAATTTCCAGAGAGATACCCTATCAATAAGTAGAAGGTCTTTTCGTAGTCCACAAATCCAATATAAAGTGTTGAGTTAAACAATGCTTTTCTTTATTATTATGCGTAACGTAACTATCTGGGCAGTACAAGATCAGTTTGGACGCTAAAAGACTAGATTTTCATAATATTATTTGTTGTTTTCTTGCTCAACTTGGAGAGAAGTAATTCCACAAGTTAAAACGGCGTGGCCTCCTCATGTAAACTGCCGATGAGCGGGAAATTCTGGTAGTTTGTTTACTTCGGGACTTCGGGATTTCTCAAGAACTTGAGTTTAGCGCGTACATCCGTTTTACGGACATGGCTTATTTATATGTAGACTGTTGGTCCCTTACCTCTTAGGCAGACGCATTCATACTCCGATGAAAACACGCCTGGTTAATCGAGTTTTATATGTTTGTTAAGCAGCAGTTTTTATCAAGCCCCCTCCCCCTTTTTTATCAATGGGGCCTTGAAACCCAGATGGGCAGCCAATTGTAACTAAGTTCAGAGAGAGAGAGAGAGAGAGAGAGAGAGAGAGAGAGAGAGAGAGAAAGAGAGAGAGGGTGAGAAAGAGAGTGAAAGAGAGAGAGAGAGAGAGAGAGAGAGAGAGAGAGAGAGAGAGAGAGAGAGAGAGAAAATGCTGGACAACTTTATATCATGACATGGAAGGTAATCTGTGTCAGAATGGATTGAAAGTATACGAGACAGAAGGTTGTCGATCGACATGATTATCAACGCCACACGGCATAGACTACAAGAAAATACACTTTATACATTTATAACGGCATATAGCGAATATGTTGCAACACTGTTAGTAGCATGTCGTGTTTGTTGTCAACAGGGTTTGAACTTGCTTTCAAGATAGGGTATTGATTTGTCTGCTCCGTACATTCTAATCCTCCCCAACAGCTGGGCTATAAATTCGACGTACACAACTTTCAGTCGAAGAAAGATGTGTTTTGTGATAATGGCCGTGTTAAGATCTCGTTCTAAAAAGGTTCTGGTTTTGCTAGCTGTTTTTCTGACTATGGTTTTCATGAAGGGCCAGTTGTTCGATGACCAGAGTGACAGCAACAATAAACGAAACAGCGTTTTTGGCAAGTTTGCTTTCTTCATGGTAAGTGCACGGGTATTGTTTTCGTTTTTTTTTTATATAGAATATTGGTCTACCCCTATATACCCAATATGCACGAAGACGTGGGACAAGATTCTTCATTTATTACAGTCAATCATTAATGTATAGAATAGAAAGCTGCGCTGACATGTTTAGTATGCTCGCTATGTATACCGGGGTGGGAGGGGAGGGAGTGGGGGGGGGGGGTGAACCCATAAGTCCATAAGTCCTTACCCTGACTATGAAAAAGAAACCGAAAACAATTGAAAGTTGTCACGTTTCTCGCTCATTATATTGTAACAATGACAATCTAGATGTTGTGAGGACCCTCTGGGAGCGAGTGAACAGTGCGGATGCACTGATAGATCATTACTGTGTGAGAAGTATAGCGCTGCGAGAAGCTACCAGGGGATCTGGCTGACTCGAGGGAAAGGTGAGACAGATATACTGTCAGACAGTTATTGGTGCCCTTAGAGTGCTTTGATGTCAGTTCCTAATTCAACATTCAAAATATTTTGTAGCAAACTGTGAGAAGTTTTCAGCTGATCTTTTCACACCATTTATTGTGTTATGGTGCAAATACATCCTGCTGACCGGAAACGAGGATTTTCCAGTCAATTACGAGAATAATTCAACTTGAAGTAGAAGTGGAAATCACACTAGGGGTGCCCCCAGGGACCCAACTCCTGCCGTTCATATATGGTAGTGAAAAGGGTGTGGTCTCTTGAGGTCTAGTGCTAATTTAAAAGCATAATATTAATAACTATATTGCGCTGAATCGTAAATAACATTACATCAGAAAATGTGTAATTATATATTTTAATTCAATATAAAATGTACAATTACATACATTTGAAGAGAATTTATATGCATCGTTAGAGCCTCCTTTTGTGTTTATTAATGGAAGGGAGGAGGGGGCACGCACAGTCTATTTTTTAGGGGGTGGGGGAGGGGGCACAATTAGTCTCTACCCCCAGTTTTCGGCTTCCCTGCTTTCTGCCTCCTGTATTGTGTACAAAAAAGCCCTAACACCTGGCAAATAAACAGTAATAACTTTTTCACGTTCATATTAAACTTTGTTAAAAAAGGTCTCTTGTACCTTCCCCCTTCTCCCCCCCCCCCAACTTGAATAAATTTCCTTTGGAGGCTTTCTGTTTGGGACAAAATAACTGACTACTACTATTACTATTACTATTGCTATTACTACTACTTAAACAGCTGGCCCAGGGCCAAATAAACATTGCCTATGTCTTCCCACCAAACCATCTAGTACAGGTTAAACAGAAACAGTGGAGGCAGTCGAGCAAACTACGGCGTGCCAGAAGTGGACGAGCTCATCGACTGGTACCTGACGAAGCAACATATATTTGAATCGCGGTACACTCTGCTGGCAAACGAGCCGTACGCCGAGTTCCTACTGAAGCTAGATAGAAACAGACCTATAGGTGACGGTTTGAAGATGGACCTGCCTGAGAATGGGTAAGACATCTCCGTTTGGCTATTAGGTTACCATCAGATTATCTTTGGGTTCCAGCTTCATAGCAAACTTGTCGTCACCCCCTTGTAGCTTCGTTCTTGTGCAAGTGAAAACACCTACAATGCTCATCAGTGTCCTATGTAAAAAGTGACACAGACATCAGTCAAGACAAATTCCAACAGCTCGCACACGTATACAAATCACATGGCCGCTGACAAATGTGCCAACGCAAGCAGTCTGTCACTAGAATTGCAGTTGAACAGGCTCCAGCAAAAACTCACCCACGTACGAGCTAGTTTATCTTTATTAAAGTCAGGAATTCTAAAGAGCAAATTACTTTCAGGTGACAATTGTTTTTTCAGCCCCCGTTGAAGTAGTACACGCGAACATTACTTACTCAAAGAAAGAAGTAAATGGCTTATTTTAACACTTGTTGTAAATCGGAAATATGATGTTAGAATTATATTTTATTGACCACTCAGCGGCACTCGTTGGGCTGACTTTACTTCTCAGGACATTACCTTGTAGCCATTTAGGGCTGGGTCGACCTGGGGGGGGGGGCGGGGGGGGGGGCAAGGTCAGTTAGAGGAAAAAACACAGCACGACTTGATGCCATTTAGGTAGCAGTAAATAAACTGTCTCCACACATGACCATTTATTAGGTAACAGCTAATGAATTATCTCCACACATGACCATCTATTAGCTAACAGTTAATGAACTGTCTCCACACATGACCATCTATTAGCTAACAGTTAATGAACTGTCTCCACACATGACCATCTATTAGCTAACAGTTAATGAACTGTCCCCACACGACTTTTTATTAGCTATCAGTTAAAGAATTGTCTCCACACATGACAATTTATTAGGTAACAGTTAATAAACTGTCTCCATTTATGACCATTTTTTAGGTAACAGTTAAGGAAGTGTCTCCACACATGACCATTTGTTGGGTAACAGTTAATAAATTGTCTGCATACATGACCATTGATTAGGTACAAGTTAATGAACTATCTCCACACATGACCAGTATTTAGGTAAAGTTAATAAATTGTCTCCACACACTACCATTAAATAGCTAACAGTTAATGGATTGTCTCCACACACTACCATTAAATAGCTAACAGTTAATGGATTGTCTCCACACACTACCATTAAATAGCTAACAGTCAATGGATTGTCTCCACACACTACCATTAAATAGCTAACAGTTAATGGATTGTCTCCACACACCACCATTAAATAGCTAACAGTTAATGGATTGTCTCCACACACTACCATAAATAGCTAACAGTCAATGGATTGTCTCCACACACTACCATAAATAGCTAACAGTTAATGGATTGTCTCCACACACTACCATAAATAGCTAACAGTCAATGGATTGTCTCCACACACTACCATTAAATAGCTAACAGTCAATGGATTGTCTCCACACACTACCATTAAATAGCTAACAGTCAATGGATTGTCTCCACACACTACCATTAAATAGCTAACAGTCAATGGATTGTCTCCACACACTATCATTAAATAGCTAACAGTTAATGGATTGTCTCCACACACTACTATAAATAGCTAACAGTCAATGGATTGTCTCCACACACTACCATTAAATAGCTAACAGTCAATGGATTGTCTCCACACACTACCATTAAATAGCTAACAGTCAATGGATTGTCTCCACACACTACCATTAAATAGCTAACAGTCAATGGATTGTCTCCACACACTACCATTAAATAGCTAACAGTCAATGGATTGTCTCCACACATGTGACAATACGCTCGGTGACTCCAGAATGTCTTTCCTCAAACTACTTTTATTTCTTTGTATTTTGAAGCATACGGACAAATAGGGATTTGGATACATCCTTAATCTAAATAAGACTGACCAAGCAGACTTACTGACTGGAGATTTGCACACCATCTGTTGGTGTCAGATATTTTATCTCCTAGCCAGACTTTTAGGAGCAGCTAACTCCGGCTAATTGTGTTTAATTCCCCCTGAGGTTACCTAACTCGACGGCAGGTCCGACGGTCACTATTGACATGGTGAGCAGAAAGTGTTAACAGAAGAATTGACACCGTCTGATTTTATTGTGATGGCAGGTGAAGTAGGCCGGAGGTGTGACTTGTCCTATTTGCTCTGACCAGCTTAATTGAACCAGGAGATCCTAGCATGGGAATTTAAACAAGTACAGCCCTGACTGACAGCGAATAAACTTACCCACAGGGGAGGAGCTGTGATATCCCTGAATGAGAATGATTTTAGGCGTAATGTAGGAGGAGCTTGATAAAAGTTATAAAGGGCTGAACTCTAGGTCTGGTAAATGAGATCCTGTCCAGCACATGCCATTTGTTGGGCTTAACCTAAGCTTGAGACAGAACTTTTGGCATCGTGGTTTCATTTTTCCAGGTAAGATCGAAATTAGGTTCAAATCTATATTTTGTGATAAAAATCTAACTGTTTTTGCTCAAGTGTGTCTTCATTACTTTGTAGTACTCCTAGGCGGACATTTCTTCATTCTCGTAGGGCACTGTCACATTGCTTTATTTCCTATTTGATAGTGTCATGAATGTTTTTCGTGTACATGTGTTTCAATGTTGTAAAACCTAAATGTTGTTGTTGCCATTGAAATTTAATGAACTATCATGTTTTGAAAATCACAAGCGTGAAGATAACTTTGGCAATCTTTTCACGTGTGGTTAATGTGAATCTGTATTACATACAGCTTACACACTGAAATGTGTTTAACTCTCGGGAGGCTAATGCGGAGATTGATCCCGGAGAGTAAATCCACGAGATTTGTTATTTGATTCGCACCAGAACTATTGTTAGCATTCTGGGCGCGTCGATTGTTCCAAGCATAGATTCCAGAACTGGTTCTGTCTGACTGATTGTCATTTTGAGTCTGTACGAGAGATGGCACCTGACGTAGAAGACTTGACTATCATTACAGGACGTGTAGAGGAAGGCAGAAGATGTAACAGTTGGAATGTGAGACATAAGCCCTTCAAAATTGGACAGGAGTGAATGTGAGCATGAGGGAGAGATGAAATGTTTTATTTAAATAAACATGCTTGATGTTAGTATAATATACATGCTTAGTGTACATCTAGAGCAGATACTACAAATATGCGCTTGTTTCTTTATCACAGTTCCCACATTGGGCAGGGACTAGTAGGCATCCATTATTTGCCGACCGTCGAGTGTAACGACCTGCAGAAAGCAGTGAGGACGACAAACTGGAAAAGATAGGCAGGGTCTCAAGCCGAGAACTGTCCAAAGGTTGTTACTTTCCAATACCTTTATGATTTCATCATTCACATAACCTAAACTCTACTAGCCTAAACAAGTTCATTTTAATTTCGATTTATTCAAATAAATCATGGTTGATTTTCTTAAAACATAGTTGAGTAAATTGTGTACTTAGGTTCAAGTGTCTTTGTGCATTTTAGTTTACTTCAGCTAACAAATATTTAAATCACTTGATGGGGGCTTTTAAGTAATGCCAGGAGAGGAGAATAGTCGCAGGGGTTAACTGTGTATCGAGATAATATCACAGTGGGTGTATCCTGAT
>CAJHNH020003166.1:65000-67500 GCA_905116865.2 Candidula unifasciata | reverse complement strand
TGACCCCCCCCCCTCCTCCTCCAGGCCGGAGACCACAGTTCTAGCCAAGTGTGTGACAGGATGCTATATGGAGGCATGGGAATCACATCCCATGGTGATGGTGAGTTTGACCAGCAAGAGATGCCCGCGTTACATGTCTTCCACAATCAGAGCATGGGATTTCAGGACCGTTGTTGCCATTACACGTAATAAATGTGCTTTCTCTCAATAAGCAACGTTAAACTGCTAATCTTCGCCGTATGGGTTCCGGGGTCCCATTATGGGAACACAAGAACAGACCCACGGCGACTCCAACAAGCATGTCGTATAAGCCGACAAATGGGGGCTTCTATTGAAGTCGGAGTGCATTTGCCAGAACGGCAAGGAACAACCAACTGCACACAAATGAAATAGTAACCCCCCCCCCTTCCCCTTTCCACCCCCTCCCGCTTTTGCCAGTAATGCAACCTTTGCTGCTCAGAGGTGAGAAAACCTGAAATAGTTACTGGAGCGTTGTTTATTAGAGACAAAGCGCTAGAATAACATCCATTTTACTTTTCCGTTGGGTTTCCACTCTAACCGCAACATAAAGGAGCGAGCCGCCAAGAAATTGAAATAGACC
Organism: Candidula unifasciata; assembly: GCA_905116865.2. Lineage (NCBI taxonomy): Eukaryota > Metazoa > Mollusca > Gastropoda > Stylommatophora > Geomitridae > Candidula > Candidula unifasciata. The sequence goes on along the minus strand of CAJHNH020003166.1, from coordinate 66,899 downwards.
GGCAGCAGTCCGCGTACCACAGGTCGAAAAACGTGGCTTTACATGGTTGTCACAAGACTGAGGTAAAAATGCATCAGAACGTAATTAGAAACAGTTCACTTTTCATGTCAATGAATGTCAGGCGGGAGGGAGGAGTTAATGCATATGATTTACAGGACGCTGCAAAAACAACCCCAGCATTTCGGGAGGGGAGAGGAGGGGGGTGAGGCTGTGATTTCATTATATACGTTCAGTAGTTTGCCATTGCTTCTGTGCTGCCGCCCCTCAACACTACTGTTGAAACCAACGCAAGGTTAAATCGCCTGCTGCTGGGAACATACAAGATATCCTGGATGTACGAAGCAAGTTCACAACGACTGAATCACAGACGCCTACCGGAAATATGTACCGGTTGAAATGTTATAAAACGACAGATGGTGGTTATTGACGTGTATATTACCTATCCCCTATACAGATATAGACCACAGGCTAAGAAACAAATACAAGTAAAGTAAATAGAGGACCTTTTTCCACGTCTTTAGACTATTGGGCATATAGGGCTAGACCTATTTTTATAGACCAACCGGCACTCAGTGGGTGATGTGTTAAGCATTACGCCGACCGCCTTTACTTCCTAAAACTGTACCTGGTACCCATTTAAGACTAAGTCGACCTGGAAGCCAAAGTTATTTTTTTGAAATGTCCGTCTCCGACAGGACGTCAACCCACGAAAACCCGATCCGCAGGCCAGCGTATAGCCACTACACCACGACGGCCCAAATAAAATACATGCCAGTAGACAGAAAAAAGAAGCCGGGGTGTTACTAAAGGTACAGAACGTATGGATATTTTGCCATTTTTATAGGAGAGATTATATAAATATATAACAAGGTTGAATGGAGAGTTTTCTCATATGGGTTCTGGGGTTCCAGTTTCGATAAAACAAGTATAGACTTGCTACACACGTCCTCAACCACCAACAAGCATGTCTTAAAAGGCGACTAGTTAGGGATGTTTCCTTAGACACTACAGTACTTCTGCTTGAGAGGCGAGGACCAAAAGTTTCATTACAAATAAGCCAGATCTGTAAAATGGATGTACACACTTAAAACTCACTTTCTGGTACAAAACAAAAGTCTTGAACTGGACCGACAACAACCAGACCTCTCCACTGGAGTTGACAGCCGGTGAACACTAAGTATAGTAAAGTTGAGGTAATTCACAAATTGACATCACAGCACTCGCTGCATTCTCATGCGTACTCCGTACTCATCTTCAGCAGCCACCGCAAAGTTCCAATAATGATGGTACCGGTCTCAATCTGGTTGTATAACAGTCTTGCCCTACCTCTGAGTGTAGTGAGCCGGCCAGACCCTCTGGTTACACCCAGGTGTCTCATTCTCTCCAGGTCATAATGATCTTGTTTCTCAACTGAATCCTTTGTTTTTTTCCCAAAGGGCATTCTGGTAATCTGGTAATCCTAGTTTCAGCTTCATAGCAAACTGGTCACCCCATAGTTGCTCTGCTCCTGTGCCAACGAAAAACACACGTAGCTCACAGTGTCACGCCATGCACTCAACTCAGAAGCTGGGCGACGAAACTATATCCTTCTAGTCTACAAATGGCGCGAAAATGCAACGGCCACCGCCACGGCTGAAAAAAAAAAAAAAGTAGTCCGTGCCTAGCGTCCATTTTGACCTGAAGCATTATGTGAGGGTTAATAAATGGTCACCCCAGCAGTGGAAGGGACTAAGGACATTACATCCACCAGCAGGAGTCGTCCCTACAACGACCTGTCTGCCTTCGTTAACGACTGTTCACCCAACAGCCATGCAGTTCTTTGGCACGAAGGAGACACCTTGAACTTGGGTTTCGGAATGCCGACTTTCTACAAGATGTTATTTTATGTTTTGTTATCAC
>CAJHNH020003166.1:12500-60000 GCA_905116865.2 Candidula unifasciata | reverse complement strand
GAGAAACCCTTTTCCACAAGAAACCCGGACCAGCTCACCGAGGCCCGTCCCCTACGTTGTTGCGTTGCGTCCAAAGCCAGCTCGAGGCCCTTTCGGCTACCTCGCCCAGTTTTTTAAGTGTTCGTTTCTGCTCATTACCGCGCAATCCTAGTTCTTTAATCACATTGTACAGTGAAGTGGAGACGAGACCTCGCGCTCCCACTTCGACGGCAAAGACACGTACCGTGTACGCCTCGTTTCTCCTCAGACCGGCTGCTAAATCACTGTATTTCTCGAGCTTATACATGTGATTTTCGTCCAAACGCGACTCATACGGGACAGTCAGCTCAATCAGGATGAGCTGCCGTTTTTGCGCAGAGTGGAGAACTATGTCAGGTCGCAGGCCGGTCTTCCGGATCTTCCGGTAGCATAATTATAGCAGTCAGCTTACCTGGACGACCAAGTGGTAAGCTTACGTTTGGTTTACTGGAAACATGTTGGACTTTGTTGGCAGGTGGCAGAGGGACACTGGCAGACAATTCGGACACGATGGACTTTAAGGGATACACATTCTTTTCCACTAGACACCCGGACCAGCTCACCGAGGCACGTTTCGTTGTGTCCAGAGCCAGCTCGAGGCCCTCTCAGCAACCTCACCCAGTTGTTTTAGTGCTCGTTTGCGTTCATTCCCTCGTAAGCCTAGTTGTTTAATCACATTGTACATTGAAGTATAAACGAGACTTCTTGCGCCTACCTCGAGGGCGAAGATTCTTACTATGTACTCTTCGGCTCACATCAGACCAGTGGATAAGTCACTGTATTTCTCGAGCTTATACATATGGCTTTCGTCCATTCGCGACTCATACAGCACGGTCAGCTCAATCAGGATGAGCTGACGTTTCTCCGCAGAGTGTAGGACTATGTCGGGTCGCAGGCCAGTCTTCCGGATTAACTCAGGGTACTTTTCATGTCCAGGCAGGTCAACAGCCAGTAACCAGTCCCTCGAACAATCAAGCATCGATGGAGCGTATGCGACTTTGTTGAATTTACCTTTATAAATCTGCCCAGCCTTAAGAAAGGGCACGGGAATGACGGTAGGACAGGCCCTCATCCTAGCTTTGGTCCACAACGGCCGCTAACTCTTTCAGGACCTTGTTGTGGCGCCAAGTATACCTGCCTTGACCTAGGACTTTTCTGCACGTGGACAGTACGTGCTCGAGCGTCTGTTTAGCTCTGCACAGCGGGCATGTCGAGTCATTAGCCCCACTCCACTTTACCATGTTGACACCGAACGGTAATACATCGTAGGCAGATCGAACGATAAAGCTCAGCGCAGCCATTCGCCAGATCTTACCCCATGTGAGTACTCGTGGCAAAGCGCTATCTAGGCTGATCCACTGGCCTTACTGCGACTGTTGGGCTGCTTTCTGGACCCGAACGTCGTTTCCTGTGTCCCTGATCTGCTGTATCACAATGTCTCGGCGCTCTTTGGCTGTGGCTTTGTGACTTTTCCGTGGCCTAGGCCTGGACGGTCGGTTTGAGTGTAACCCATGACTTCTCTTAATTTTAGTGCATTCTGGGCAGCTTCGATCGCATCTAGGACCTTTCACTTCAGGCCTGTCTTTAGAGCGGGCTGGACAGCGGTCACATTTGGGTCTCAGGACTCACGCAAGAGCATGGCGAGTCTTACTTTGCCAACTTTAAACTCTTCGGTTATTGATTTGAACGGGAGTACCAGCTTAGCCTGTTTACAATACAGAGCCACACCAGTCAGACAAGGCGGTGCTCCCAAACACTTCCTCATGGCTGTGTTGATTTTACGTTCCATCGTCTCCACTGCAGTCATCGTCACTTCGTAGACGAGCAGCGGCCAGAGGAGCTTTGGAATCAACATAAATTGGAGACACCAGACCTTGAACTTTCCGATCAGCCAGCTGCGCTCGATCGCGAGCAGGCCTCTAACCAGTGACTCGTGTATTCGCTGGACCTCCGCTCTGTCAGCAGATAACGTCGAATCGTAAACACGACCAAGGTTCTTCGTCGGTTCTTCTAGAACCGTGGGGATCCGATTCCTTGCCACCGTAAAACTGATCGCCGCCACCCCACTATTTAGGATTGACAGACTCCTCGACTTCTGCGGTTTGAATTGCCTACCGCTCCATTGGACCACCTCATCCAATCTTTTTAAAATCGTTCGAGCAGATTCCTCACTTCCCGTGATTATAGTCGTGTCATCCATAAATGCACGTAGTGGCGGCATCCAGTGGTCCCCAATCTGAAGGCCCTGTCCGTAGCCCGCCGCCACGTCTAACATGACCTGCATGACCATAACGAACAGTATTGGCGAGATCGTACACCCCATAGCTATCCCAATCTGCAGCTCAGTCCATCTCGTAGTAAACGTCAGGGTAGAGAAGCGCAAAGCAAACTTACAGAAATATTGCCATATGTGTCTGAGAAATACATTTGTCTCCCAAACTGTTTTCGTTGTGTCTTTGTTAAATGAGTAACGACGCTATCTGCCCACTAGGATATTGGGCTTCTACAGAGCACCCCCATCAGTTGGCAGGTGGATCAACGTGTCTTCAGAAGTGACTCCCGGACCGAAAATGTTGATGTATCAGTCTCCAGGTAACGGATTTTGTTTGGATGTGTTTTTTTCTAATTACGACAGGACGATTACACAGATATGAGACAAACTGACATGTTGACATACAGAAGACAAACCCATAGACAATTGTACTGAATTACATAAAGACTGAATAACTTAAACATTCAAGACACGCAGATAGATAGATAGATAGATAGATAGATAGATAGATAGATAGATAGATAGATAGATAGATAGATAGATAGATAGATAGATAGATAGATAGATAGATAGATAGATAGATAGATAGATAGATAGATAGATAGATAGATAGATAGATAGATAGATAGATAGATTAGATAGATAGATAGATAGATAGATAGATAGATAGATAGATAGATAGATAGACTACAGTCAGAAGGCTTACTTTATCTCCCCTTAGTCGGCAACAGCTGTTTCCTGGTCCGGTGTAGACAGTACCCCAGCAGCATGTATGGTTTCTGTGGAGAGCCCCAGATGCTGGAAGGATCCCTGACCATTGTCCTGCCCGGGAGGCTAGTCCCCGACAGACACCACCATCACCGGCACCCGTGGGCGAGAACATACAATATATCAAAGGTATGATTCAATCAGTCGTGTGCCGCCTTCACTATCAAGGTTGGCTACAACACCCCTGCATGCCTAGTCTTTCTTCATGGTTGAACACACACTCGGCTGTTCGTCCATCTCTTGGTGCAAAGTTTTCAACTTGATCGCTGGCTGCTTATTGCTCTCTTGCCTGCAAATTCCCCCTTCACTAATGCACTTATAATAATGTTATGGCTGTTAGGCGGATGGAAAAAATCTTTTTTAGTTTGTTTAAATAGCCTTGGCTGCCTGGTCAAGTGGGTACCAGGTATAGTTTCAGGAAGTACAAGCGGCCGACATGATGTTGACCCAGCTGTTATGCAAGTATAAGTGTAGTGTTTTCTGTAAAACAAGTCTCATTGTAATTAGGGACACGAGCTTTGGTCAGGGAGTCGGTTCTAACTCTTTAAAGGGGGCGACAAAATTTGAAGGTTTACGCCATTTGGGTCAGCTAGACACCCCTCCCTCCTCCCTCCAACCAGCTAATTCAGACAAGCATAATGGACATTGCCCCAGACTGCTCTGTCTTCTTCTTCTTCTTTTTCCTAATGTTCACCGGCTGTAAACTCCGGGCGAAGGTTCTGGTCATTCGTCCACGTCTGGACTTCATAATCTTTTACCAGAATTTGGGTGTTGCGTGCACATCCGTTTTACAGATCTAGCTTGTTTTGTGTTCAGACTGTTGCTTTCTTTCATGTCAAGCAGATTTTTTCCGACTTCTAAAGAAACCTCTAATTAGTCGACTTTTACGACATGCTTGTTGGGGAAACAGACGATTCATTCATTTCTCCGACTCCTCATAATGGGGCCCCGGAACCCCCACGAGGTGGGGGGGGGGTGGGTGGGTGGGTTGCAGACTGCACAGAAAAGAAGACTGCAGTTATGATCACAAATAGTCAATAGGTGCATAGGTACAGGACCTGGGGTTTTCAGGCATCTCCAGGCCCCCCCCCCCCCGACCCCAATTATTTTTAGTAGGGAAGGGTGGATGTCAGGAGTCAGCCAAGATCCCAGTTATTATCAGGGGTGCTAAGCACCCACTGACTGGAAAATTTGCTAGGGGAACAAGGGGTCGTGCATAGGCGTTTTGTTGTTGTTGAGGTATGCATTTATGCATTTTATATTATTTTAAGGAGGGTCACCGGGGTGTAGCGGCTAGACGCTCGCCTGCGGATCGGAAGGTCGTGGGTTCAAGTCCTGTCGGAGCCTGACAATGAAAAAAAAATTGACATTGGCTTTCAGGTAGACCCAGACGTGAGCAGGTACCAGGTGCAGTCCTGGGAAGTAAAGGCGGTCGCGTGATGCTGATCACATCATCCACCAGAAGCCAATGGTCTATAAAATATAGTTTCATATCTATATCCCCAATACGCCTGGAGGCGTGGGAAACGGGCCCTTTAATTATATTAATTTAATAATATTATTATATTTATCAGCCCTTAAGCACTTACTAATTGTAAATAATAATAATAATAATAATAATAATAATAATAATAATAATAATAATAATAATAATGGAAACAAAGCTAACAAACTTGAGCCTCCCTACCTAAAAATTTATAAGCGGGCTGAATGCCACCCCCCCCCCTCCCCCACCTCAATATTTCTTGTGGCCGGAGTGCCGAACTAAGTGTGCAAACCACAGTGAAAAGTTATCAGACCAAACAAGAAATAACAGAACTAACCACAATCATGAGCGACGAATGAGTGTTGCTGTTAGAAAGCCGTCATCATTATATCACATAAACGAATAGGATACAACTACAGACAACAATGCACAAGGGTACTTAGCTCTAAGTTGAGGTTTCGGTCAAACAAACGTTAGTCTTCCAACATAAAGTAGGTCACGTTCCATTGATAACTTTCTTGGACTGGTCTAACCTGCTAGACGTTATAGGTGTGCCGCTCTGTTGTTTGCTTTATGGGATTTCTTGCATTTACTTTTTTATTCCGATAAAGAGAATGCGTATGACATAGATTTCATCACCCTCTAAAGGGGTTTTGTGTGAGATCCAGTCTGTTGATGTTTTTGTAGTGTTAAATGCTGAAATATAGAAGACGCAATATCAACTGCATTGGGGAACACTCCCGTCACCTTGTGCCAAGTCGGGTGGCTCAAGGTCGACCAATCAGAAGTGAGCTAGGCTGAAGGTCGACTAATCGGAACTGAGCTAGTGTGTAATGGGCGGTCGGTGGGTTGACCAATTTTACTATTACCGAGGGTTCTTCCAAAAATATCTATAACAAGCCTGGATATTTGACACCCCGAGTATCGTATCGCTACCAAAACAGTACATCTATCCAAATTATGATCATTGAAATAGGCGCATCACTACAGTTTTGGCTAGACAGGTCGTTTTCATATACACCGGTAAAATCGGAGGTGGTAACACAGACAGTATCGGATGACAGTTTTCACACAGTGCCCGGTCCGGCAAACCATTTGATTACATTGCATCGAGTGCCGTCTTCGTCACCAGTTCCGGTTTTGCGTATGAAAACGGCCATAGGGTCACATAGTGTCCCTCCCAAAAATACCGTTATGAAATGGAATGTGTCAGTAGAACTGAGTGGTTCTAGTCAGGTGTAAACTGTAGTGTATCCGACATGAAGAGCTAAACTGGTCTGCTAGTTGATTCACAAATCAACTGTTAAATAATTACCAGACAGGACAGCAGCACTCATGTAAATGACCTGGTTGGGCTTTACAGTAGTAAACTGTGCTTTCAGTTAAATGTTTGCACTTTACAACAATAAAGTATGTTTTCAATTAAAAATTTTGCTTCAAGAAAAACCTCCGTGTTTTCAATGAGCTGGTTGTACTTTGTGACAATAAATACTGTCTTCAACGAAATGATCATACTTTACGACAATAAACTATTTTATCAATAAAATTATTGTACTTTCTAACACTGAAGTATGTTCTAAATGTAATTTTTGTACTTTACGACATTCGACTTTTTTCCCGGGGACAAATTATTGTACTTCTTAAATGAACATATTGTGCTTTATAGGAATCTAAGTTTTAAATGCACTGATTTCCCCGCATGGGTTTCGGGACCCGAATTTTAGTAAGATAACATTTAGACTCACTGCCCTCACTCTAACAAAAAAAATGTTGCATAGTGCCACTATTTAAGGTTTGCTGACATCAGATGTGTTGGGTCGAAAGGAGCAGATATCGCAGCCTTGCTATAAATTACAACAAAAGTGGCAACCAGTCGTTCAGGAGCGAACAAAGAAGAAGAAGAAGGAGGCGGAGGAGGAAGAATAGGAGAATGAAAAGGAGAATAATAAATAATAATAGTAATAATAATAATAATAAACTTAATAATAATAGTAATAATTATTCCTGGGGTAGGAGCCTGTCCTACTACTAGGCGCCTCCACCAGGTGGCGAATGGTGGAAAGGCCTCTAGATATAGAGGTTAGCCACGAATATATTGAATAAGTGGCCGTGGACCAAAACAGGTTATGGTCATTGAGAGGAGGCGAGTTAGTTGGTGGGACAGCTAACTCTATAAAATACCTCAAAACTCTACGACATGGCCATCGGCGGGTAAGAGGCGCCATAACCTCCTCCTCCCCATCCTCCTCCCACCCTGCTGCCTTGCAGGGTAAGTCTCTTTAGACAAAGGCTATTGGAGTCAAACCATATACAAACCGGCGGAAGGCAAGGGGAAACCATCGCTGTATTATCCCTAGTCAATCATGCCTTAAAATATTACGATTACAGATGACGACGTGAATGGGGATTCAAGTGGAATCACCTCGTCTGGTAGGGAGCATCATGTTATACAGGTGATACCCGACCGTCATCCAGCTACTGTAGAAAAAGTAAATGGTAGAAACATCCTGAACATTGGTACGTGGAATCTAAGAACACTTGTACAAAAAGGAAAGCTAAAAAAACATCAAGATGGAAATGAAGAGAATGAACGTCAACATATTCGGAATTTGTTAAATGCGATGGCCAGGAGCAGGGGAAAAGTATTCAGATCAGCACAGAATTATTTACGCAGGTGGGAAGGAGTATAGCAAGAGAGTTGGTATTATTTTGGATCCAAAGAACTCAAAAACTGTGAAAGGATTTTGGACAATATCAGATAGAGTACTATTAGTAAAACTTGGCGGCAGACCGTTTGACATCAACTTAGTACAGATTTATACCCCAACAGAAGATAGTTCAGAGGAGGATATTGACGCATTTTATGACGAGTTAGACATAGCTGTTGATCAATGCAAAATTTGTGAAGTAACAATTGTACTTGGAGATTTCAACGCGAAAATAGGAAGTGAAAAAGTGTACGGAATAAAGGGTGGCTATGGCCTAGGAGAAAAGAATGTGAGTTGTGACAGATTAATAGTATGAGCTGAGTCGCACAGCATGATAATAGGTAACACCTGGTTTAAACACATCCATGAAGATTGTGGACTTGGAAAAGTCCTGGTGATAATGTCCGCAATCAGATTGATTATATTTTGATTTCAAGAAGATTCCGGAGCAGCTTAGTTGTAGCAAAAACTAGACCAGGAGCATAGCAAAAACTAGACCAGGAGCAGACTGCTTTAGTGACCATGTTCCAGTTGTAGGAAAAATTATAATAAAACAAAAGAACATTAGAAAAACACCACAGAACAGCAAGTTAAATTTAGGAATTGTTAGAAAGCAATAACAATATTAAGGAACAGTACAATGTCCCTGTACAAAACCAGTATAATGCAATGGAAACTATACAGACTATTGATGAACAGTGGGATATGTTACGTGAATCAATTCAGCAGACATCAAAAAAGACAATCCCACCAACCCATGGAGTTGCAAAAAAGTAATGGATGTCAACCGATATTCTGCAGATGATAGATGAAAAAAGGAAGAAAAAGAATGATAAAGAGGAATACTCTAGAATACAAAAAGAAATAATGAACAAATGCAAAGTGGCTAAAGAAGCCTGGCTGAATAAAATGTGTACAGAGATTGTGGAAAATCACAGGAAAGACTCACATTCCATGTACCAACAGATAAATATGTTAACAGGAAAGATGACACGTAACAGCACTGGATGTTTAAAATCAAATGATTGTGACTTTTTATTGGGACATAGTAATATAATTAGCAGATGGACAGAGAATATAGGGTAATTGTATGATGATAATAGACCAGATGTAAAACTGCAGACCAACAATGATGGTCCACCAATAATGACTGCAGAAGTTGAGGATGCAATACATCATATGAAGAAAGGAAAAGCACCCGGGCCAGACAACATCTCACTGGAAGAAATCGAAGTACTGGGAGATTTCAGAATTGAAATAATAACTAAACTTTTAAATGATTTTCATAATAGTGGGTATATTCCAAATGACTTTTTAAAATCCATATTTATAGCTCTGCCAAAGAAACCAGGCACTATAAAATGTGAAGAATATTGCAAAATAAGTCTTATGAGTCACATGACTAAGATTTTACGGAGAATAATAATGAGAAGAATAAGAAACAAAATAAACCAGAAATCAGCGATGAACAATGTGGATTTGTAGAAGGAAAAAGGGCAAACAATGCCATATACATTCTAAGGACATTGTCAGAAAGAGCTATTGAAGTAAAGACTGATTTGTACTTATGCTTCACAGACTATACAAAAGCATTTGACTGTGTGAAGCATAAAGAAGTAATCAAACTGTTAGAAAAATTATTATTGAATGTAATGGAAAGATATGGAGTAAGCGAAAACCTCATCGAAGTGTGCAAAAGTTTATACAGGGATTGTAGAAGTGTAGTTAGAATAAATCAGGGAACATCTCATCCATTCACAGTAACATCTGGAGTAAGACAGGGTGTGTCTTATCACCACTGCTGTTTATCACCTACATCGACAGTAAATGCAAGAATGCCAAGCCTATGAATGAAAATGTTAGTAAGATCAACGAATCACTCTTTGCAGATGACCAGGCCTTGATAGCAGATACAGCCATGAAATTGCAACAACATCTAACATCCTAACATCATGAATGAACAATGTAAAACAAATAATATGAGAATCAACACTGAAAAGACAGAAGTAATGTCAATAGGAAAAAAGAAGACAGATCTAAACATAGCAATAGAGAACAAAGGCATTAAACAGGCGTCTGAGTTTAAATATCTGGGCACTACATTTACCGAAGATGGGAAATTGGATAAAGAAATTCACATTAGATGCAGTAAAGCAAACCAAGTATTGGGACAACTAGCCCCCCCTCTTACAGCATAAGTCAATCCCAATCAGCACAAAGAGACATCTTATTCAAAGCATATTTTTTTCCAACTCTGTGCTACCAGTGCCAGACATGGTCACTCACAACAAACCATTAAAGAAAATTAGTAACCATGGAAATGAGATGTCTGAGAAGGGCTGTAGGAGTGACCATAAGAGATAAGATCAGGAATGAGATCATAAGAGAAAAAGTCGGCACAGAACCAATTCTAAATTACATACAAAGACAGCAAGTGAAAAGGTTTGCTCACTTAGAGAGAATGCCATGTGACACCATACCACACAAAGCATATTTGGAAAGAGAAGAAGGTCGTAGAGCAAGAGGTAGACCAAGAACAAGATGGAAGGATAACATCAGAGAAGCTCTACAACAGCACGATGTGCCTATGGTCGAGGCGGCCAGAAGAGCCAGAAACAGAACATTATATCTCCCTCGAAACCCACAGCGGTAAAAGAGGAAGTGAAGAAGAAGAAGAAGAAGAAGAAAAATTAAACATTCATGGGAAAGACCTACGAATAATAAAGAATATGTATTGGCAGCAAACAGCAGCTATAAGAATTAACAACTGTTTATGTACATTTCAAAGCATAACGAGGGGCATACGACAAGGTTGTATACTATCTATCACTTGATTTGTTTTCAATATACAGTGAATATATAATGAGATCTTTAATTGATATGCCCGGAATTGTAGTTGGTGGGTACAATATAAACAATTTACTTTATGCTGATAACACAGTCTTGATAGCAACAAGTCAGAAAGAACTACAGGAAATAATAGACATTGTGGCGTTAGAAAGTGGAAATATGGGCCTCAGTTTGAACAATGGGCCTCAGTTTGAACAATGGGAAGACAGAAGTGATGGTGGTATCAAAGAAACAAATTATTCCTAAATGTGTAATAAACGTCGATGGTGTTATTTTGGGACAAGTACAGAAATTTAAGTATCTGGGCACATGAATAACATCAGATGGAAGATGCATAACTGAGATAAGAAACAGAATAGAACAGGCAAAAACTGCATTTTATAAAATGAAGAATATCTTGTGCAATATATCATAGTCATTAAGAGTTAAAAAAAAAAGAATTCTTGCTTGCTACATACATCAAGTTTTAATATATGGCTGTGAATCCTGGTCAATCGGTAGGCAGGCCAAACAGAGATGTGGTTTTACAGAAGCATGCTTAGAATACCTTGGACAGCCAAAAGAGCAGCTAAGAGGTTTTGAAAGAGGCGGGAGCCCGAAGACAACTTATCACAGACATCAGAAGGAGACAATCCTAATTTTTCGGCCATGTTATGAGAAGAATGAAAATAGAACATGTTGTGACCACTGGAAAGATCTGTGGAAGGAGAGATAGAGGAAGACAACGAGAGAAGATTCTTGACAGTCTTGTTGCATTGCATGGAGGTGTGTCGGCACACGAACTGATACATGCTGCAGGAGATCGTGGATTATGGCGAGGCATGATCGCCCACGCCAGTCGGCAAGGCACCCGATGAATATTAATAAGAATAATAAATTAACGTTTCAAAAGTTAAGTCTGTTTACAATTCACAACAACAAAAAATATTTTTAATGAAAAATTGCAACTGACAACACGGAACCATGTTTTCAATGAATTATTTTGGCCTTGTTTCAGGCACCCTGGGAACTTAGTGAGGATTACTGTGAGAAAGTGGTCAAGAATGACCTCAGGTTTAGTCGTGGTCGTATTCTGATGGACCTTATAGACCTTGCCGTCTTTGATTTTCTTACAGGTGAGTATGATTTCTTCTCAGTCGAGTGATTTTTGTGTGCTTTCTCTGAGGTGCTCTTCAACAGCTCACTGTTAAAGATGGCACCACTAGGTCAGGCTTTATAACAAATCTGGCTGTTTAGTGAAGTGGCATCATTGCTGAGTAGTTAAGATTCTTGCTTGAAACGGCAAACGGATAACCTCTTGATTCCACATCAGATCTTTTAACGTGTATCGCCTACGTTTGCAGTTGTTCTGGCTGCATTCTAACGAGATGACCAAACAATTTGATCTTCTGTTCATTCATGAATTTGGTGCATGTTATTGTTTTCACAGTTTGTCCGATAATTCATTTCTCACTTTGCCTCAGATGATTAAGTTGGCGGCTCTCCTCAGGCATCTCATTTCACAGGTGGTAATTTTACGTAGGTTAGCTTTTGAAATATTTTGCATCAGAAGCGCAGTATTGGTAGATTATACTGTTTATAATCTGTTTCTTGACAGTCATGCTTATGTTTGGATGTCTTGATAACGGCGTCAGTTGGTAAGAGTCAGTGGTCTTTTATCTTTGCTACATGCCCCTCCCCCCCCCCCCCCCCTGCTAGTATATGGCAATAACCCCACGACCCCTTGAATATACTACTTTTTATTTATAATTAATTTTTTTTTAAATGTCAGTATAACGGATTATTACAAGTACAAATGAAAGCATTTTCAAGAATTGAAATTGTAAAGGTTCACTGGGTCGTTGTTTCTGTTTCATAATCTGTTCTTCCGTCTTCCGTGATTATACTTCTTAGATAATTAAACTATTTCAGTTGCTTTAAACAAATACAATTCAACCCTATATGTAGCCAACTAATAAGAATTATACTAGCCTGCATTACATAAATACAATGCATGAACGAACCAGTAAAGGCACACTGAGTTGCTTTTGGGAATGAGTTATAATAGGAATGATTTACTGTTCTCTGCAGGCAACATGAATCGATCTCATTACGAGAGATTTCTGGACCTTGACGAAGACACGTTCGTGTTTCACGTAGACAACGCTGGAGGGTAAGGTCAGCAGTGACGTTTGAATGATCTATGTTGTTTGTAGGCGTATATATTTGTGTGCGTTCGTGTGTGTGTATGTGGGCTCCAGGGCTCTAGGGCTACAGGTTCGATGGCTGCCGGCTGCCTGCAGGCAGCTCCAGAGTTGCAGGCTCCAGAGTCCAGGCAGGGTGGAGGCTCCATTCAGCCTAAAAAGTACATATTCTACCACTTATGCCATCATATGATTAAGTGATGCGTTCGTTTTTAAACTGCAATAGTTAATTAAGGTCAATAAAACTTTTAGTAATGTCCACAGCAAAAGCTAGATCATTGGGCACGTCTTCTCTTTCATACCATCTGTGATTTAACCTTTAATCTCCAAAAACATAATTATTTTTTTTTGTTTCAACAAATAACATCTTTTTTTTTCTCTCGCAATTTGTGATTAGATAATCAGCGGACTTGTGTAGAATGGAAAACATCATAAACTGATTATCCATATCTTACAGCAACTGGCTAGATTGACGGTGGCTGAGAGCATGGCCTCCGATATAGTTTACCGTCTGTGTGGCCAAGATATGCACATTATCCAATTAAAAAATCTCTGAACACAAAATATGCTCATGAAAAAGTACAAATAATGCTTCTGGATGCGAGTTTCAAAATTTTCTTCATAACATGGCAGCGACACCATTATGTCTGCCAGCCATGTTCGCAGGTCCGTCGGTAAACAAGCTTGCATGTTTACTCAAATTAGTAGCAATTCTTGTGTTGCAGATGAAACAATGTTTCTTTGCATTTATCATTATCTTGCAGCAAGTCCTTCGCAGAACCTCGCTCTCATTACGGTCTGCCTGAAAAATAACTCGGCCTCTCGTCTGCTCTCCCGCCTCATGTACTTTCATATCAAAGGAGTCATATCCTGTGCCCATCTTTTGTTGGTCAGCTCCTGCCCATCCTTCCTGGTACCATGCCTTTTGCTATTATTTCTTCCAATCTGGCATGGCGCTTGACATGACCAAAATATTTCAGCTTCCGAGACAGGATGCTGTTTATTAGCCAATCTTCCTTAATGTTCACATCTTTTAGAATGTCAGTATTTCTCCTCTTCTTTGTCCATGATATTCTGATAATCTTTCTATAGTATTTCAGGTTAAAAACCCCTATTTTCTTTCTTAAGGACTGGGAGATAGTCCACGACTAACATCCATTTTTTTGCTACAGGAAAGATGCATGCTCTCAATAAGGTAATATTGATTTCCTTGCTTGTGCTTAACTATAGACTATAAATGCTGTTTAATTTATGTACAGCTATGGCCATCTTCCTTTTGATATCTGTCAAAAGTTTGGGATATTTTCAATTCTTCACCATTTATTGTTATTTTTAGATAGATATTTTAGATATATATTTTAGATGGATAACAACCCTATAACCTAATTTACTCTTTTCTACCCAGGTTTTCAAAAGCCAACTACGACTGCAACTCCTGTCTGGCGCCATTAAAACAGTGCTGTCTGATAAGGCAGTCCACGATGGTTAAACTCATCAAACTCTACCGGGGTCCAGACAGTCTCAGCGGTCTGCTGAGAACCTCCTTGAACTCTGACCCTGTGGCACCAGTTTTGCTTAAAAACCATCTGGATGCCGTTGACAGACGTTTGGGGAAAGTTTTGAAAACTGTTAGTGATTGTATCAGTAACAAGGGATCTTGGGATAATGTTGTTATTGATGACGAGTTCTAGATAAATTGTCTCTCGCTCTCCTTCCCTGTCTGTTTGTATGTCTGTCTCTGTGTATGTGTGTGTGTGTCTGTGTCTGTATGCATGTATGTGTGTGAGTGCGTGCGTGCCTGTATATATGTATGTACGTACGTTCGTACGTGCGTGTGTATATGCATATATGTATGTGCGTATGCATGTTTGTATGTATATATGTATGTACGTATGTGCATGTGAATGATGAGTAAATGAGTGTGTTCATAAGTGGGTGTGTGTATGTGTGCGTGTGCATTTTACCATCCATGCTTTTGTCTGTTTTCCTTCATATTCATATTATGCATATTGTTACATGAACATAACATACTTAAAAAAAAATATAATTGCTGTGTGAAAGTTGGGTTTTTGGTAGAGCTGAAAATAGGCTAAACTAGCCTTTAACTATAAAAACAAAGACGACTGGCTTTCAAACCAGACCAAAATAGCCTTTAACTGTAATAACAAAGATGATTGGCTTTCAAACCAGGCTAAACTAGCCTTTAACAGTAATCACAAAGATGATTAGTTTTAACATAGGCCAAAATAGCCTATACCCTAATAATATAACTGTGGACGACCTGCAGCACTTTGAAGGACACCTCAAGTGTTACAGTTGTTTACGGCCTGATCATCACCCATCATCCATGGCGCATCCATTTGTCTAGACCAGTGGTCGGCAAATACTTTAGTCGATAGAGCCAAAAATCAGCACCAGGAGGCTAAAAAAAGTTTTGAGAACCAAATTTATTTTCAAAAACCTATCCAGAACCATGTTGAATCGATCTGTCGTCGACTGGCTGAGCCGCACTCAGGTCGCTAAAGAGCCGCATGTGGCTCGCGAGCTGGGATTTGACAACCACTGGTTTATACCAACATGAGTCTAACCATGTTACGCCCGATACATCATGTGCGTGAAAGCGTCCATTACTTTACATTGCATTAAGGCAGAAAATTAAAACTACCACAAAACAACATCTGTAATTCTAATATCAAACCAGTTTACCAAGAGGCGAAGAAAATACGCTGACATTAGATAGGACACAAGTTGAGAAAACCTGATAATAATATAACTAGAATGTTTTTTGCACTGAACCCACAGGGGCATAGAAATGAAGGCAGAACAAAAAAAAAAAAAAAAAAGAAGGAAACACACATGAAGAAGGGAGCTAGACTGAGGTTAAACAGAAAGGAAGGACATGGGAAAAGTTGCATGCGATAGCGAATAATACAACTACTTGGTGTGAGTTGGCTAAAGGCCTATGCTTCAATGAGGGATAAAGAGACAGAGTAAGAAGAATGAATTATATATGATGTGTATGATAATGTAATGTCCGACTGGTACACACTTAAAAAAAAAGGGATAAAGTACCACAGCAGGGATTGCAATATAATTTCTCTTTATTGAACAACACTTATAAGGCAGCATGACTGAAAAAACGTACTTGAGCAACTTTCAAACGCCGCAGCATGTTATCTCCTTCCTCTTCTTCTTGTGCCTTCCATCCCCGAATGGAACCTAGGCCCTCAACTAACTCACGCCAAGTAGCTCTATCATTTGTTTTGCGTGCAGCTCGTCCCATGTCCTCCCCATATTTTCAAATTTACTTTCTAGTTCCCTTCTCCATGTTTTTTTTCTCTAGCTTTTGATTGTTCTTGTTTGTGTTTATTTCTATCCACTGTGGATTACAGTGCAAAGACAGTCTAGTTATCTTGTTCTTGGGTTTTCTCAACGTGTTTGCTATCCAATGCCATTCTAAATAGCCAAAACACTTGATTTGGGGTTTTTTCAATGAATCTAGTACATTGTGTCGTTCACACAATTTAACAGTGTCATTATTCTCTCTATCTCGGATAGTTAGGGTGGCGCCTTCTCGCAGGTGGTGATTTTGTTCACATGATAATGCCCATGTCTGGCACTGGTAGCTCAATGTTGAGCGATGTTAAACATTGTTGAGTGATGCTGAGCAATGTTGAACGACAACAGTATAAATAATAAAATAAGATCACACAAATGGTGTGAGGTGAAACGAGGAAGGAGATATACTGGAACATTGCTTCCTTTCGTTACCAACCCTCCTATTTTTTCTTTTAAACTTTTCCAAGTATCAGTTCGATACAATGTATACCTTTAAATGTGAATACTTGCAGGCGAGTCACATCATATAAAGACAGTTTCTTCATGAAATGTCTTTCTTTTTGTTTGAAGCCTTTTTACTGCCTGTACATTTCAAATATTAGAGCCGTGTGAATAAAATACGGTGCCGTCTCCACAATGAAGGTTGGCAATAGTGTGCCACTGTTGTCTTAGGGAAACACTGTGTGATGAGGTCCTAGTCTTGTCAACGGCCTGACTCTCGTAACGCTGTCCGAAAACCACAGGGTTATACTTTTGCTTCTTTTGTGCACCTAGGATAGTGAACCATGGTACATAAGAACGATGGGTATGAAGAATGAATGGGTACAGTTCTAGAGACCTAACAGGCATAACGTAATTACGTCACTCGGACGACAAAAAGAAGCAGTAGAAGTTTTGTTTAGAATTTTATCAAGTTTTTTTAAACATTTACTTTTATGTTTGTTTCGTTTTACACAATAATAAGAAATCCACAGGGGAGCATGTACAAAAGAAGTCTATCAATCTTCAGTAGAAGATCCCTCGTCAACAATTGTTTCGGCCCATAACCTCCTATACTACTTCAGAGTGTAAGCCATCCTGGGTAGTGTTGCCACTTCGGATGTTTTATATCCAGATCTAAATGTTTTCTTTTGCATTTATATGGTGTTTTTGATGTCTAGATGGTAGATGTAATTCTAGATGTTTTTTTTTAAAATTTATAGTTAGATATTTTATAGATTCTCTTTTCTTTCCATGTCAGTTTAATAATTACTGTATGAAATATTTATTAAATATATATACATATAAAAAGAAAAAATATAAGAAAAGATCTGTTAGAAAAGGATAGTACATCAGAGATATGGTGTTGAACTGCCGATTTTGATTATATTGCGACAGCTGACTTTACTTCCCTTGCTTTTTCCATACATATAGTTTAGACTGAGCTAAGCTGTAGGGTCACCTACGCAATAAAATCTGCTATGATGCAGATTCGAACCTAATAATTAGCACTCGCAGAGGCCGAAGGAAAAAAATCCATATACAAGGGGAAACAAGTCGACACAAGGGGGACACAATGGAACACATAGGGACACGTGGGGGGGGGGGGGGGGGAGACACACAGCGACACACGTGGACACAAGGAGACCCATGTGGACACAAGTGGACACACGTTTACACAAGGGGACACACGTGGACATAACGGGACCCAAGTGGACACAACCAAAGGAAAAATAATCCATATACAAGAGGAAACAAGTCGACGCAAGGGGACCCACGTGGACATAAGGGAACCCACGTAGACACAAGGGAACACACGTGGACACAAGGGGACAGACGTGGACACAAGGGGACACGTGGGCACAAGGGGACACACGTGGGCACAAGGGGGCCGACGTGGACACTATATTTTATAGATTTTTTGGCTCTGCCATTGTCAGTTTAATAAGTACTGGTTAATGTGGTCTGGGCATGTACATTGTAGTAACTGCGATTACTTAAAATGTGAACTTACTGGGATCAACGCTCAACAATCTGGCAGCCCCGGTACTGATTAAGAGCGCGCGTAAATCATACTGTCTTTGTTTGAACTGTATCCTCACTGTGCTGTGAAGTATAGCTGGGATGCTGACTTTGTGGCTCTTTTTTTTTTTTAATTGCTCACCTTCATTTGTGTCTTCCACTTTGGAAAACATTTCAACATGCCAAAAGTAAAGCAGTGTGAGCAAATATTTTGGAATGAGTGGCTGCAAGATGAGAAAATCAAAGACTAGGTGATGGCAGTTCATGGAGATACGACTATGGTTTGTCGTAAGTACTGCAAGTGTGAAATTAAAGCGAAAATACAAGACTTAAAGAGTAATGCAGAGACTAAGAAGCACAAAACTGCAGTACCATTCAAAGATATTACACCGCTGACATCTGTCTGCAGAACTAAACCGATTAAAGATAAACAAAAGCTGAAGGATCTGTCGCTTTGTTTTTTTAAGTTGTCATTGTTCAATTTCGAACTGTGACCATTTGATTGATTTGTTAAAAAACACTATTTCTGAAAGTAAAGTTATTGATGACGTAAAAAATGTATCGCAGCAAGTGTACACATATTATAAGAACTACTTTATTTTCTTACTTTGAACAAGATTTGATCAGTGATATTTCTACAAAGAAATATAGTTTATTATTAGATAAATCAAATGACATTTATGTACTTAAAGTGCTTGGTGTATGTATTATATATTAAATCAACAGTAAAGACAAAGTAGTTTCTACATATCTTGGACTAGTTTAAATATAAAAGGGTGATGCAGAAAGTATAGTTCAAGAACTAAAGAAACTTTTGATCAGCAAACAATTAGACTCGAAGAATTTAGCTGCAATTGGTACCGATAATGCCTCGGTGATGATTAATATCAACAATGTCGTTTATGCCAAACTGAAGGAAGATATCCCATCTTTAATCCTTATAAATGTATGTGTCATTCCTTGCAGCTAGCATTATCACATGCTTCATTTGAATGTTTACCATGAAATTTGGAATACCTTTTGGCTAAAACACATAACTGGTTTCCCAAACCATCTGTCAGACAACAGCAATACAATAACTTATATAAAGACCTGAGACGGAATTTCATATAAATTTATATAATTCTTTTGAATAACAGAAGAAAGCCAACCGAAACTGTGTCGAAATTTAAACTGTAGCAGTTCTGTATAATAAGAATAACAATAGTTACAATATAAATCACAATACACGCTAAACAATATGAGTATAAGAAAGCCAACAGATAATCATAATAATACATTTATCATTGCGGGATTTAAAGAGTTGTCCACGCATGTTTTAAGTTAACAAAAAACATGTACATACTGACTAATGTTACTCAAATAAATGAGCTTACCTTTTTAGGTATTTATAGATTCCAACACAACTAAAAACAGCAGGCAATTGTTTTCCTTGTAATGTCTTAAATGGCGGATGTTGAAAATTGAGAATTTCTACTGCACATGCCCTGTGAAA
Source organism: Candidula unifasciata (assembly GCA_905116865.2). Lineage (NCBI taxonomy): Eukaryota > Metazoa > Mollusca > Gastropoda > Stylommatophora > Geomitridae > Candidula > Candidula unifasciata. The sequence goes on along the minus strand of CAJHNH020003166.1, from coordinate 40,880 downwards.
ATCAATCGCGCATGCGCTTTTACTACCGTGGCTATAATTAAATGTCGCTAAAAATGGAAATATTAGTTTCGAAGATTTTTCCAACAAATCTGGTCACCTATCTAAAAAAAAATGACAGGTAGAATTTCAAACCATGATAGGTAAACATCCGGTATCAAAACAAACATATCCTGAAAATTTCAGCTAAATCGGTTCAGTAGTTTTTGAGTCTCTAGCTCATAAACAAACACACAAACATTTATTTATATATATATAGATTAAATGATGGTTTCGCACCACTGAAAATTCTGTCAGATTGCAAAACTAGATGGTTATCAGTTCATCCAGCTGTTGAAAGAATTGTGAGTTAAAGACACACTTCGAAATAACAAGACAAAATAACAAGTGCTACACAGCTAAAATACAATATGAACTGTACAGTAATGAAAAAAGACGTGTTGCCGAATAGTAAAGCTGATTTACTCATTTGCACTATAGAGAGCTATTTGGCTCCTAAGCCACACATTGGATATCTAATCTAATGAAGCATTGATGATTTAAAAACAAAAGAACTGTTAACAGAAAATGAAGAGAACAACTTAAGAAAACGCTGTCCAAGATTTCCTTATCCCATTATTCAAGCAATTGAAGCGGAGACTTCCTGAAAATCTAGATGTATTGAAAATATTTCACTCTTTTTGGTGAGCAACATACTTCAGCCAGTAAAGGACATACCTAAATATTGTAAAGTTATGAAATTTTTAGGGGCTATTATTGATAGTGTGGCGGAAGCATAATAAATCAATTAACCACACACACACACACACACACACACACACACACACACACACACACACACACACACAACACACACACACACAACACACACACACACAATGTGCTATGTCTGTCATGATACTACCCCATTCAAATGCTGACGTAGAAAGAGTTTTTCAGTGCAAAACTGAATTAAATCAAATCTAGCCTAAGAAATAGGATAAAACTTGCCCTTTTAAATGCTATCTTGACTATAAAATTTGACATGATGAGAGTAGGAAAATGCTGTTCAACTTATCAGCTCTCTGATTGTGTATTAAAAGAAACTGGAACAACTAAAGCATACCAGAGTCATTTGGGATCTGAAGCTTTAACTTCATCATCCAAGGTAAGTTTATCCTGTTGAACTTGTGAGACAGACATCATTGAAGATGAGGACATAATTATATAGGGTGCGTTCAATCAATGGCTATGTAATTTCTGACTGTTTTATTTGGATGTTTTTTCTAGATATTTCTAGATATTTTTTGGCCCAGTTCTTCATGTTTCCTGTTTCCTGTCAAAGAAAAGTGGCAACACTGGACCTGGGTCATGACTCCCATGCCTTGATCTTCTCTTGCTGCACTTTACCAGATGTTCTCGGACAGGGGCAAGAAGAAAATGGTGACTATGCAACGGGTACTGTGAGATTCGAATTTAGATATATGTATTGTCGCTGCGGTAGCTCTTTGGATAAGTCGGCTACTTTAACGACCGAGTAACAAGCTTACGGTTGGTTCACCGGATACATGTTAAACTTTGCAGTTGGCAGAGGGACATTGGCAGACATTTCGGATACGTTGGCTTTTAAGAGATAAAACTTTCTTTTCCACTAGAGACATGGATCAGACTACCGAGGCCCGTCCCCCACGACGTTCCGTTAAGTTCAGAGACAACTCGAAGCCTTTTCAGCACCTTCACCTAGTAATTTTAGTGATCGTTTGCGCTCGTTTCCTTGCAAGCCCAACTGCTTTAGCACATTGTTTGTGGAAGTGGAGATGAGACCTCTTATGCCTACCTCTACGACGAAGACTTTTAATGCGTACGCTTCGTTTCTCCTCAGACCAGCCGCGAGATCACTGTATTTCTCGAGTTTATTTTATGCATGTGATTTTCGTTAATTCGCGACTCAAACGGCACGGACAGCTCAATCAGGATGAACTGGCGTTTCTCTGCAGAGTGTAGGACTAAGTCAGGTCGCAGGCCGGTCTTCCGAATTAACTCTAGGTACTTCTAGTGATCATGCAGGTCGACAGCTAGTAACCAGTCCCTTGCACAATCAAGTATCCATGGAGCATATGCGAACTTGTTGACTTTACCTTTATAAATCTGCCCAGTGTCAAGGACCTGGTATCTAAACTACTTAACTAGGGCTCGTTGTGACAGACACACTATACTAGAACACACTCAACACACACACCTATGGAGCACACACATCATCTTTAATGAACAAAGAACAACACAACCTAAAGCAACCTCCACAGTTATGGACAGTCCCTTATCCGAAACTCCCACAGTGGCAGCATTTATATTTACTTATCCACCCCGAGCCATTCCCATGGATGCACCAGAGGACACGATTCCACCTCCTGTAGTGCAGCGCTAACTAGGCTACGGTCTTCTCCATGCGAGACTCAGTGGCACACGCAGGGTGAGTGGTTCAAGTATTGGCGGACAATGTCAACGCCAGCACAAAACGCAGTTAACCACTAATAACCCAGGGACAAGAACACCTACTAAAGCATGATACAACCCCAACACAACTGTCGTAGTGTACTGTAAGCACACGAGGAATACCAACAGCTAACCAACACATATGACGACAACTCTAACACAACCTATCTTTCAACTCCTAACAAAATACAATCACGTCTCTAAATGTCTTCAGTCTCACACGTCCATTCTAACCGCTCTCCTTCTCCCCTCCGTTCAGCTTCGGGTCAAAGGTGTACGTTGCACCAGTGTTCAAGCCATCTCGGGTTTTCCCCATATCGTCAAATCAACTGGCTGACCACTGGTGCACTTTTTGGTCCGTCAAACACAAACATGAAGTTACATGTCGTATTGTCTATACTCTGTCCCACAGGGCTATGACACCCAGCCTTGAGGAAGCGCTGTATCCTGGCTGTCGCTTTGGCCTTCGTTCTGGCTTAGTCCACAATGTCCGCTAACTCTCTTAGGACTTTATTATGGCGCCAAGTGTATCTTTCCTGGCCTAGGGCTTTTCTGCACTTGGACAATATGTGCTTGAGCGTCAGCTCAGCTTTGCACAGTGGGCATGTTAGGTCGGTAGTTGCATGTCACTTTACCATGTTGACACCAGACGGTAACACATCGTATGCAGATTTAACAAGTAAGCTCAACCACAGCGGGGCCATTCGAAAGATCTCACAATATAAAAGCAATGCCGAAAATTATTATGTAGCAGCATTCCTACTAAAAGTAAAAGAAGTAATCGATTCACCCACATCAAACGAACTACTGTTTGCTGACGACCAGTGCTTGTTCTACCCTGAAGAATATAGACTGCAAAACCACATTAACAGGTTAAACTCAGCATGTAGTAAATACAACATGAAGATCATTGTAAAGAAAACCGAAACAATGCAAGTTAGTAGACATTCTGCCCCACTACACATACAGCTGAATGGTTCTGCCCTGAATCAAGTTAGGGAGTTTAAATATCTAGGAAGTATGATCACAGAGGATGATAGAATTGACAGAGAAATAGAAACCAGATGTCAGAAAGCAAGAGCCTTTGAATACCAATTGTCACCATTATTAAGACATCCAAGCATAACTATGAATGAGTGCAAAGAGGCAGATTATTAATAGCATATTTATTCCAACATTAAGCTACTAGTGCCAAACATTGACACTATCTAAAGCCCATGAACGCAAAATTACCACCTGCGAGATGAGGTGCATGAGAAAAGCAGCCAACCTAACCATCCGAGGTCGAGTGAATAATGAAACTATCAGGCAAATTGTGGGGACAACACCTTGTACTAGATTCATCAAAAAACAGCAGATCAAGTTGTTTGGCCATCTCGTTAGAATGCAGCAAGATCAAATACGATCACAAGCACTAAATCTCAGAAGATCAACTACAAGAGCAAGAGGACGGCCGCGGAAAACATGGATCGACAACCTTAAAGACACTCTACACCTTCACGGCATGACAATAGCCAGTGGCAGCCAACGTGCACTGGATCGCAAATTATTCCTCCCCACGACGCTTAAAGGCTGTAGTGGTGCATTAAGATGATGATGATGATTCCTACTAATGGTAGCTAAGGGCCTTGACTGTGTGTATGTGTGCGCGCGTGTGGGTGTAGGGGTGTGTGTGTGTGTATGCGTGCGCGCAGGGGCGCTTATATTTTGACAGGCCTGTAAAGAGTAGGCAGTATCAAGCGTCGTCCCCGGATGCCTTTGCTTCCCAAGATAACCAAACGAACTCCATATATAGTTGTCGGCTTGTGGTGCAGCCAGGCTGTGCGGCTCCAGCAGTTTTTTTCTTCGAGACGTCATAAACAAAGAACTTTATTTTTTTAAGCATTTGTCGCAACTCAGGATAGTTCCCTGGACCTCATCATGGAGAAAACAGGAATAGACCCACTGCCTCGCCTGTAAGCATGTCATAGGAGTCGACTAATTTAGGGCTTTCATCGAAATCGGAATGCATCTGCCTTACAGGGAAGGAACCAACAGTTTACATTAAATTGAGTCAGATTTGTAAAATAGATGTGCACACAACACTCAAGTTCTGTAACAAGATTAAAGTGCAGGGTTTGACGAACAAACATTTGTTTGTTTTTTTTGCCAGAAGAAGGTGACTTGTAGTAATTTCTGCCGAGCTTATAATAGTATGTGAAGTATATACATCATAATGTCTACCACAAAACCTATCGAAAACTAGCTAATCTATAAAATATGAAGTATCCTGAACGTTGAAAAGCAGCGCTGTACTGAAAAAGAAAATAGTGGAATGGGGCGTTTCCAAAGAAGAGAAAATGGGACGACCACCGTGCAGATAAATCCCAAATGTTATAGATGACATAATTTTGATAAGCAGCTCCACAGCTACTTTGTGACGCGCTTAGAGTTGCCCTAACGGCTTTCACTAAGGCATGAGTGTGAAAGAGAATGAAGTCTCACCAAGTAATATCTCCTTAGTTAGCAACGGAAACGTTGCAGCCAACCTTTATTGTTGAGGCGGTTCGTTTTTTTTTTTCTTAGTTTTTCTATTAAGGGCCCTATATCAGTTCCATGGATTTTGAATAGTGGATATTATTTTAACCTGTTGGAATGATATCCACGTTTAGATTCTTTCATTTACAGGAGTTAGAAAACGTTATGTATCACGTAGGAGGGGTAAAACGATCGGTCTTTCGTCAGTCAATCACGAGATAGCTCAAAGGTTAGGAAACTCAGCTTGATATATATACATTTATAAAAACTTTAATGAGTTAAAGGGTAAAGACCTCTCAGGTAAAAAGTCGGCCTCTTACTACAATATAAAGGAACACGAATAATACAGTTAATATGGTTTATTCTTGGGGATAGAATGTCATTGACGATGCTGTTTGGAAAGGGACAATCAGGAAGGGAATATAGATAAGGTAAAAAATCTTTGCGTATAGGTTAAGAGCTGATTCTTTTAGAAGTACACTAAAGTCATGGTAGCCGGTACCACCTGTCTTCTTTTACGCCAATTGTTGGGTGGCTTATACCAAACCTGAGATCCCGTATTGAGCCACGGAGGAGGACACTTGGGGGAGGGGGGAAGTGGGTGGGGGGTGAATAGTAATAGGAAATGTGGTACTTTCCCAATATTTCACCACAAATTAATTTGGTATTTAATTTGCTGTGCAGTTTTGTACTGCGCAGTTTTTTTTTTTTTTTTTGTAATTTATTTGCTGGGGAGAAATACCTAGGCTACATACAGTTGTGAGACCTAAGCTGCACTCTCTCTTGGAACGTAGGTGGGCTGGAGTTAGGGCCAGTTGTGTAGATATTTTGGGTTGTTAAAAGGGCTCAAATCGTGGCGGCAGCTAACAACAACATTTTGTTCCTGGGTAGGAGGATGCTGTTTTACAATTTGTTTGTGTGAAACTATATGTGCAATAGGTCAGGATAAATTGCCAATTGTGGTACTCTGGGGTCAATCAAGGGCCAATCATTCTAGATGTATACTGCTGTGTTTAAGCACGACTTGATAATCAGAACAATTTTACAGGTTAGAAGATCTGGAGAGATGTCGGAATGTGGCACCTGCTGTGGCGGTGGCAGCAGCAGAGACGAAAGACTATTTTTGTCGTAACACCATCGAATGATTATTGCCACAACGTATAGTGCTATAATGTTGCAGGAAAGCAGCGCTGCTCTCCTGTCAGGCACCGATGCTGCTATTTCCCGGAAATTCATGGCGATGAAGACTGAACATACAAGTCGATGAAGAGAAGCAAACACAAACAAACACAAGTTGCTGGAGAGATGCTGCCGGAAGAAGAAACGTCGCCAAAACCTTGGCAACGGTTGGCAACGCCCTGGAAGACAAACAGAAGCGGGAAAGCCCGCTCTTACCACCTTTGAAAATATTGAATTGTCCTGTGACGTCATATGTGGTGAACTATTGGGAAATAACCGGAATTGCAACCTGAAAACTTTAAGTTATGTCAGGGCAGACTATGCTCTTATCCGTGGCTGGCAGCTGGAATGACAGATAGAGCACTTCTCTTCTGATCCGACAGCTTCTGCAGCCTACTTTGTTCCAAACCTACTGGTGTTACTTTTCCTTTGGACTTAAGAAGGTATTCGTCCAACACACTGTTTTTTAGACGAAACTTGCAACTTTTTTGTCGCAACTGTCTTTTCTCTGAACGGCTGTCGTTTCTAGAATGTCTTGTTGCTGTGAGTAGCTCAGGCGGAAATTGACATTACATAGGCAGATTTTGTTGTAGACCTGCACCGTTAAGTGACTTTGATTGTTGTTGGTGCCGTTGTTGCTGCTGATACTGGTACTGTTGTTGCAGAAACTGTTTCTGCTGCTGACATGGATGCTGTCTGGTTCCTCCCTCTCTATGTGTCCCTGGAAAACAAAGTGCTGGTACTTCCTACAGTCTCTGAAAAGCACACTCACCACAAAGTGTCTATTAACAGTAGGGCTGAAAATGGTATGTCTTAACAAGGTACCGGTACGGTGTACCAGAAACTAACCCTAGTTGTTGATGTTGTTGTTGATACACCCTTTCTCCTCCTCCTCCTTCTTCTTCTTCGTTTTCTTCTTCTTCTTCTTCTTCTTCTTCTTCTTCTTCTTCTTCTTCTTCTTCTTCTTCTTCTTCTTCTTCTTCTTCTTCTTCTTCTTCCTCTTCTTCTTCTGCGATATCTCTACCTTTCCGCCGAAAAAGCTTACTTCAGTAAGCCTTACGTCTGAGGATATTGTCCTCATGTTTAAGGATAATGTCGTCACGTCGAAAGATATTGCCCTCATGTCTAAGGATATTGACTCATGTCTCAGATATTGTCCTCACGTTTAAGGATATTGTCCTCCCGTGTACGGATATTGTCTTCACGCCTACAGATATTGTCCTCACGTCTAAGAACATTACCCTCATGTCTAAGGATATTGCCCTCACGCCTAAGGGTATTGTCCTCAAGTCTAAGGATATTGCCCCCCCCCCCCCCTCTAAGGATGTAGTCCTTACGTCTAAAGACATTGTCCTCATGTCTAAGTATATTGTCCTCACTTCTAAGAATTTTTTCCTCATGTCTAAGGATATTGTCCTTAAGTGTAAAGATATTGTTCTCACTTCTAAGGAGACAGATATTACCACATCCATATGCACAGGCGTCGGAGCCTGAGAGTCCCACTCCTCTTTAATATTTAGGGTGCTAGACCCCACCCGACCGCCCAACACTGTAACAAGACCTCATATAGTCACATGTGTACAGTCTATTCTTTGTTTGGCACACATATAATTATTGGTATCACTAAAATATAAGATTTCAACAAAGCTTTCAATCGAATGCGCATTCTTATCAGTCACAAGGAGAAAGCCTGGAGTTCGGTTTTGTTCACATTGTACCAGACGGTGGCCGGTGCATTTTTGCTCCATTTAAAGATTGAAAGGAAATGTTCGTCGCCCAGCTTCTTAGTTGAGTGCATGGCGTGACACCGTAAGCTGCGGATTGTCTTTGGAATGTATTTCTACTGTGACCAACGTGGTGGTGTGAACTGTAGATTCAGAAAATGGCGCGATGCCTTTTGTCGCAATATTGGTGGTGCCATTATGAGATTAAAATTGACCGTGTGTGCAACTGCTGATCTGTTGGTGACTTCTGCTACCATCCATGATGAACTGCATTTCTTATGTCGGACTGTTTGTGTTAGCACTTTGGATGGTTAACGTATGCTTTTAATGCGTGTGTATGCTAGTGTATATGATGAGACAACAGTCTGTCAATCTTTCCACAAGGGACTGTGATAACCATTCTGTGAATTTTTCGTTGTCACAGGAGCGCAGCAACTATGGGGTGACCCGTTTGCTATAAAGCTGAAACTAACATTACTAGATTACCAGACCCTTGGCTTATCGCAAACAAAATACATAATAATTAAATTGAACGAAAATAGTACTAGTGTAACAGATTATTACAATACAAATGCGTTAAGTTTCAAAATTGCTTAGCGAAGAAAATTCCTTGCAAACACATACCATTCCCCCCCCCCCTCCCCGCTCTCTCCCCCCAATTCCTCCCGGCCCTCTGTTTTTTAAATGTTGAAAACCACTGTTCTACGTTGATATGGAATGGAAATGGCCATTGCAATCCATCAAACGATGGACTGCAAACCGTTCCTCCCCACGTGATGATGATGACAGAATTAACCGCATGTGTGTAAATCGGTTAATCTATTCACGCTACTGTGCTGGAAAAAGTATTATATGCTTTGTGTAATGCTTCTATGATGAATACAGTAATAGACATTTGGTATGGATTAACGTGAACACAACATGCAGTTAATCCGCTTCTATTCTGTTGAGACACAAAATTGATAGCTCTTAAGAAACGGTTGTGGGGTGGGAAAACTGGATAACAACTTCCCAGGATTTGTGACCCGGGGGAGTGTGATTGTGGAGGTTGGGAAAGGAGGACTAGTTTGGTCACATTTATGGTTAAATACCTAATGGAAATAAAGCATGGACTTTTGGTAAAAACCTCTCCGGAGAAAGTAGAAGGGTAAAGCCAAAACCAGTGACAGATGGGAGTAAGACAATCACTGAAGAAAAGAAGAAAGCTGAACATTTCAATCACTATTTTGCCTCTGTTAAAAGAGCAGGCAAACGCACAGAATAGGATAAAATACAACTATCTCAGTTAAAGAAACAAGAGAGAGCTCCAACAGCCAACGACTCCCTTTTTGAAGATGAGTTTAGCATGGATGAATTCTTCTTCTTCTTTTTCGCCTTCACCAGCTGTACACTCTGGCGGAAAGTTCTGGTTGCTCGTCCATTACTGAACTGCAGTCCTGCTCCAGAACCCGAGTGTTGAGTGTGCATCAGTTATACAGATCTCATTCTCTTGAATATAGACTGTTGGTTCCTTGCCTCTCCGGCAGATTCACTCCGACTTCAAAGGAAGCTCCCCAATTAGTCGACTCTTACGACATGCTTTTGGGGAGGCAGTGGGTCTATTCTTGTTTTCCCCCACAATGGGGCCCCGGAACCCACACGGGGGGCATGGATGAATTAGAACAAGCCCTGAAGAAATTAAAACCTAGAAAATCCCTAGGCCCAGATAAGATTCACAACGAAATGCTGTTACATCTTGGCCGGTCTGGCAGAAAAGTAGTTCTCAGGCTAAGTAATAAGACATGGAGATCGGGCAAACTTCCAAAGGCATGGAGGAATGCATATATCGTCCCCATACTAAAAACAAATAAGCCTCCAGACGACCACAAAAAAGCTATCGCCCGATATCCTTAACATCATGCTTGGGCAAAGTTGCAGAAGGAATAATAAACAGGCGTTTGTATTGGTTCTTTGAGAGTTCTGGTGTTCTATGCCATTAACAGGCAGGCTTCAGAAACAACAACTGTACAGAAGACCAGCTGTTTAGATTGACACAAAGAATACATGACAGTTTTCAGAATAAGAAGGGGCCATCTTTGTCGACCTTCAGCAGACATATGACAGAGTATGGAGAAAAGGTCTCCTGATGAAGATGATTAGCATAGGAATACATAGCAGGTTGTATAACTGGGCTAAATATTTTCTGATAGATAGAACAATCCAGACTAAAATACACAACGCAATCTCATCTAAAGAGGTCTTGGAAGAGCGCTTGCCACAAGGCTCATCATTGAGCTGTACACTTTTTCTAATCTTTATCAATTACTTGCAAGAACAAATCAAGGCCGGAAAGCCTTGTACGCTGATGATCTAGCAATATGGCAGAGTCTTGAAAATATAGGAAGTGGAGCCCAAAGACTTAATGAAGATCTTAGAAGACTGCACGAGTACTGCCAAAGATGGAAACTTAAGGTTAACTTTACAAAGACGGTCTACACAATCTTTACCAAAAGCCATCAAGTAGCAAGGAAGAATATTAACCTAAGGCTAGACAAGCATCAAGTGATGAAAGAAGAGCACCCTACATATCTTGGAGTCACATTTGACCGGCAGTTGAGCCTCAAGAATCATACTGAAAACATAAGGAATAAGGCACTGAGAGGGATGCAGTTATTGAAGAGACTTGCAGGTACAGCTTGGGGATCAGACAAGGAAACGCTGAGGGGCTTGTATCTCGGATATGTTCGCTCTGTGATAGAGTACAACAACTCACTGCTTGCAACCTGCTCCACGACAAACCTAGAGTCTCTTGACAGAGTACAAAATAATGCCCTCCGATTAATCAGCGGAGCTATGTGGTCTACTCCAACTGCTGCATGTGAAATCCAAACAAATGTGGAACCCCTCGGGTTGCGGAGAGAAAAAGCCACTAGAAATTTATGAAAGATGTATTAGAAAGAATCGTAACCATCCTAATAGACACCTTATAGAAAATTGGTAATACAAACAAAGAAAAAAGCACAAATCTGTTTTACATTGTGTACATGAGGCACAGGACAGATACCACCTCCCAGAAAGACGTTAGGGCACTCAGAATGTTGCAAGAAACGTACCACCACACGCTCGCTTTAAAGCTCCAGAAGTCAGGTTGAAATTGGTAGACGAAGAAACTAAACAGTCCGATCCAATCACACTTATGAACTCATCACTAAAAACCATTGATTCTTACCCCGAAGAATGGAAACATGTTTATACTGATGGATCTGCATTCAAAGCCACCATTATAGCAGATTACGGAATCTACATAGGTTACCCCGATGGATCTATTGAAGAGATATTTGATGCATGCGGAGACTTCTGCTCAAATTATGAAGCTGAAATAATCGCACTGGAAACAGCAGTGTACAACCTAAAGACTGTAATGGATGTGTATCCTTCAAAGGCCCAAAATATTGTCATCTTCGCTGATTCAATGTCTACTCTTCAAGCTCTGAAGGGCAGTGAACGCTGCCGAACTGACATAGCTAAGATAATTCTAGATTCTGATCAGCTCATTACCACATACAACATCAGAATAGTGATGCAGTGGATTCCAGGCCACTCCGGCACACCAGGTAATGACAGAGCTGACAGAATGGCAAAGAAAGGAGCAACACAATAACAACCACCTACAGCGACAACCCTACAGACAGCAAAAACACGTATAAAAGCTATAAACAAAGAGACTTGGCTGAACAGATGGGCCATGGGAGATACTGGAAGAGAGGTTTTTAGACACATGGCTAGCCCTGATGCTAATGACAGCATTAACCATTAAACAAGAAGGGACCAGGCCACCATCTTCAGACTCAGAACACAGCATACTCCACTCAATGGACACCTAAACAGAATACAGCCACAACACTCCTAAGAGTGTCAGCTATGTAACTACCCCTTCGAAACTGTTGACCATCATCTCTTTAAGTGCCCAAAACTCAACGAGACTAGAAGAATGCTACTCCCTCCGAGACCAGACATGTGGAACACCTTGTACGGAGGAAAAGAACAGCTTGTTGAAACATGTAAATTCCACTACATTGGGCTAAAGGGCGAAAGCTGGATCAATAATAATAATAATAATAATAATAACAACAACGACAACAACATCAACAACAACAACAACTACAAGGTTGATTACCTAAGTCAGAACTCCAACCCCTAAGGAAATTTGCAAGCTAAGAGGCCCCATCGAATCAGTATAGACGTTCTCTTTCTAAGCGCTTGTTTATATATTTCATTTTATTTCAAAGAAAGTGATATCTCAGTGTGTTGTCAGCTTTGGTATACGTCTAATTTTGTATACGCCCTGTTAGAACGCACAAAATGTTGCTTGGAATACGACCATTGTTTGGAATACGACTGACGTTCTAGAACTGTACGAGTAAAACTGAGTCACAACACAACACAGCGCGCTACTTTGTGTACTTGTCTCATTAATCATGGAAATGTTTGTAAAAAAAAAAAAAATGCAAAAAAAAAAAAAAATGTACGAGTCAAACTGAGTCACAACACAGCGCGCTACTTTGTGTCCAAAGAGTATTGTAGGGAATGATCATATAATTTTCACAGTTCCGGAACTTCCCGAGCCGTTTTTTTTTTTTTTGACAGACTTGTAGTAAAGTCAGATCTGGTAGACCACAGCCAGGTCCAAACAAGGATAGAAAATTTAAAATAGGAAAGAGAAAAATAAGCACAATAGAATTACAGATTCCTAAGGTTTTATGCTTAAAGGAGACTCTCCTTTGAAACAGTAGCATAGCATCTTTCCTCCTTCCTTCTCAATACCATCCTAGTGGGTATTCGTCTCTTCTCAGTAAGGTAAAGTGAACTTTTCATTTATTTTACTTAACTGCTTTTGTATTTTTTTTTTCAAAAGTTTTAAGCAGTGTTTAAATTCTTATAATAAACCCCTAACAATGTATAATGTACTAATAACAAAAGACCCCCCCCCCCAATCCCCCCCCCCCCGGGGGGGGGGGGGGGGAGGGGGGCCTTCCACCAGTATGAACGGACTAGTCTTTTACCATTTATTACTTCTGGAAAAATTCGTGTGGTAGGCGTCCTGTCTGGTAGGCACCCTATTTGGTAACGGTCCTGTTAGTATGCGTTATGTTTGGTCGACCAGAGCCATTTAGTCCATCTGTCTGTTCTTTTGCGGCCTAAATGGCTTGGCCATATGGATAGGTCCAGCCTCCTTGTAAATGATTCTGGGATGACGAAACATGACAGCCTACGCTTATTACAATATCGTCTGAAAAGACGGAAAGGTGCCAATCATCAATCACGCTCATTATCACGGCACATGACGATGATGTTTAGGGACAGACAGGTCAATCCTCCGCTGACTCCCTCCTGCGAAATGGGATTCGGAACAAAGATTTTGGATCGACTTCTTGAAATAACTCAAAGTGTAAATGAAAACACGCCATTTGAAAGACAACTGTTGCTGTTATATCTAAACATTTAAAATATATCATCGACACAAGCTTAACACGATCAATAAGGCTCAGACTATAAAAGCAACAATGGACTATCAAAACAGTACACAAGTTTGATTTTTCACAATGCAACCGACATAATAATCCCTCCTAATCCAGTAGAACCGAACACAGCTTATTGGTCCCACGATTCTCAGTCCGGTTAGCGCCATCTGCTCTCAGTCCCGAGAGTTGCTGGATCTCAGGGACTTGTTTTTTTTTTTCCCCTGGGGGCTGGGGTTGTGGGCGTATTTTGTGTGTTTTTATCCTTTGTTGTTTTCTTTTTCCCAGGTATATATTCTTGATTCTTTTTTCTTTTTCTTTCAGATAGGAGAAGTTTAACAGCCTTAATCGTCTAATATTTGACTCAAAGTCTGTGCAAACCCGGATGGGGAAAAGGGAGGGGGGGGGGGGGCGCAGAAAGGAACGTTGGGGAAGTGGGGCGTAAGTCCCTGTACAATTTTCTAATGGGCTTTAAAAATCTGTAAGGCAAATACATATATACGCATTGAATAAAATAAGATAAAGTGTTCAAAGACTCAAAAAGAGAACTTCTTCCTTTGATCAGGTCACCTCTTAAATTCCTTGTAAAGGTTCCCCTGTGGGGGGGGGGGGGGGGGGGGGCAGTTGGTAGACCTCCAAAGGCTTTGAGCTTCTTAATTCCGGAGTAGCTGATGCAAACTATTAGTTCTGATAAGATCAGATATTATTTCTGCTCGAGCCATGCTTGGAAAATATGAGATAGTGTCACCTCACAGGAACGGAGTTGCTATTAACTATGAATTAGCAAGGACAGAGCTATATTAAATATAAAGAAGCATGAAGGATCTCTGTCAGGTATGGAATAGGCCACTGAATAACTGTAGTCGGTCCAGCCTGTTGTCTATTGGCTCGCTCAGATATAGCTGAAAGTAAAGGATCCTTATCAACGCCTTTATGCGTATAACCCTAGGCCTATTCTTTATCAACCAAACGGCACTCGGCTGGTGATGTGGTCAACATCATACTAGTGGTCTTTACTTCCCAGGACTTTACCTGGTAATCATTTAAGGCTAGATAGACCTGGTAGTCAAGGTCAATTAAAACAAAAAAGTCCGGTTCCGTCATGGTCTGAACCCACTAACTTCGTACCCTGAGGCGAGCGCCTGGCCACTGTACCACGGCGGCTCCCAGATATGGCTGAGCTAGTATGTAAAAGTAATTCGTTTGACGTGTTCTTTGTTAACTCGGTCAGATATGACTGAGTTACCATGTAACTGTAGTCAATACTATGTGTTCCTCGTTAACTTGGACAGATGTGACTCAGCTACAATATACAGATGCCACATCTGACTTCCCACACTGTGCCAACGGTTTCAGATGGAGGAGCAAGCTGGGAGGATACTAGCCTTATCTGAGTGAGAGGAAGTGCAACCTCAACACCTAATTTATGCCAGGACAAAACATGAGACACAGCTTTGGCTGCCATCTGGTCTAGAAGGGAAGCTCTGAAATGCAGATATACCTAGTACTGCTTTTCTTATCTAGAAGCTTTGTTCCAAACGTATTCATATTACCTTTCATTTTGAGCTAACGAGACAGGTCGATAGAGGGAGATCATGATGCATTGGCAATAGGTTTTCTCTACAATACTGACCAGGCTTTGTGTCACTGAGAGCATGGATTTATTCCTTGCCTTAACTGGCTGTAATTTAGTTGCCTCTCGATAACACCGTAGTACTATCGTCGGAAAGGAAGAAAAGGTATCAAAAAACAACAACATTAAAACACAACAACAACAACAGCAACAACGACAACAAACTGTAGCACAATGTAGGATATTCCTCCTGTTCTTAAAAAAATTAAATTCTGATTTTTTTAAATTTGATTCAAGAACCGACATCACAGCACCCTAGCATTCTCGTGAGCGCTCTGTCCCCATCTTCAGCTGAAGTAGAGTTCCGATACTAATGGTGCCAGTAGCATTCTGAACAAACTTCCGTCTTGCCTTTCCTCTGAGCCTCGAGCATCTGCAGGAATCTCACCCCCCCCCCACCCCCACCCCCGCCCCCGTATCAATCTCACCAGATTGCTGTGATCCATCTGTTCCTCCGAACTGTTCACGCTCTCCCACAAGGAACAAACCACGTCTGCCTTATCATGTATCAGTATTCCACCAAGTTGTGCAGAGCCAGCCAGTCTGTCTGTCTGTTCATTTTCCAATACACCGGCGTGCCGCGGTGAAAAAATCCAATACTCATCACCCGTGTCCTCCGTAGCGAAGTATGCCACTCTGAACGAAACATGCCTGTCCAAATCTTCCCCAGCATGCTTTCTGAGTCAGTTACAATCACGATGTGTGTGTGTGTGTCGTGTTCTCTAGCCAGCGGAAAGTTGCAGTGACCGCCACCACCTCCATTCTTAAGCTGGATGTTGTGGTATCGTATGCTGGGCTCTCATGCACCAAACGTCGACCATTAACTTTTGCTAAGAAACCCCAAGCTCTTTTGACACTGAGTCGTCTGTGTAAATGATCAAATCCTCTGAGCAAGCATTATCTTGAATTAATTAATTAACAGAGACAGCTTGGGAATAGAGTGGCAGAGCACTTACTCAAATGGCTACACACACAGCTCAGTGATTCTTCTAGGGCGTTGAGACCTGTCAAGAGCAAAGAACCCGCTTCTTCTATAAGACATCTACTTAATTGCAGACACATAATTGACACAGACACTGCTTTCCGTGTGGTTTACCACACTCCGAACCGGAGACTTTTGAGAATAGCCGAAGCCTTAACAATAAAAATCAACAACGCCCTCCTTTGTAAGCAGACGGAATTTATCATAAATTTGAAGTTATCCTGGTAAGTCATGTGACTACGGTGAGCTTCCGGTGGCCATAAAACAAAGACAATGTAGCGAAGAAACTATTCGCATTTCAGTTGAATTTATTCAGTTTTGTGCTTTATTTTATGTTGATGTCCGCATTATTTAAATAAATTAATTTCTGAATTTCCACCTCCGTAACATCTGCTGGCCAGTCTCTGCTTTCCTGGCTCAGTGTGATTATGACCCTACACAAATCTGACTGTTCAGGTGGCACTTTGACCCACTCCTCTCTGTCATGAAGTGAATCAACCCACCCCTGCACATTCGACTATTCGTGACGTTGTCTCCCCTAGCGGGCAGTTCACATTTCAAATATAGACCCGTCAAGTGGGTATATAGTCCCTCATATCTATTTATACCTCTATCTGGCGTAATAGGTATTTCTATACACTCTAGTTGTCTTGAAAAGTCTACATTTTGAAAATTACAACTGATTAATATTTATAATTCCTAGAAGCCTTTTTACTCCTTGGCGTACTAATCCGGCACTTCTTTCTAGAGACGCGAAGCAGAATCGCCCTGATTCTTTGACATACTTCCTATGTGTAAAGAAGTATTCCACCTCTCTGATTAAATCTTGGCGCATTCAAAATACCAGTTTAATCTTTGAAGGATTTCTAAGCTCGGGATGACACCTCCCTGGAAGTCAGGCAGACGATCAGCAGTCCAACCAACCACCATCCACCAATAGTACCTAATACCACCATAACTTCAACATGACAGGAGCTTGTGTGAGTTCCAGTGGCTAAGAGGCAGTGTGGCAGGCCACCCATTTGTCGTCACTCAATGAGATCATTCTTCGGGAGCTTATGTGGGCTCTAATGGCTAAAAGACAATGTTGCAGTGTAAGAACTCTGTTCCAGTAAATAAACTCTGTTCCAGTATAAAAACTTTGTTCCAGTGAGTGAACCCTGTGTGTGCCTGTGTTCACCAGGCAACCGGCAAAAGGAGCAGTCTAACCGAATCAGTCTGTTCAGATCAACATGGACTGAAGAGAGCAGTGACATCCACCAACCGTAGATAAGTACCTCTAGGACCATATAACTAATGCTCTTTTTACAGGTCTACCCATGGTTGCGATGATGATCACTGATACTTTCAGAGAATGTTTTGGGCTGATTCAGCAGTAAGTCATGAACTGTAGTTCCCGAACTCCATTCAACGGGGACCATCTTTGACTGTCTTGATATATGTGTTGCATTTATTACATGCCTATAGAAGTTTTCATTACTGACTTAGGTCTCCCTGTTTCACTGTTCAAACTGTCTAGCTTTTATGTTTGTTTGATTATTAATCTTAATCGGTGTTAACATGGCTGTGGTATTACAATATTATAGCCTGGGGGCGATCTTTTTATAGTAGTGGGGGCGTCCAGCCAAGTTGCGCCTAGGATTATTATATATTCTATAGTGCCATAACATACTCCTGGAAGAGGTTGGGCGTATATTGGCCATAGGGTTCCCTTTAGACCAATACGAGCCGACGCCTCAACATTATTCTATTTCAGAGTGCTGTATTTCAGAGTGCTGTTGGTTGGTAAGGAGAAATCCTCAAATCAGGCACGCGACACGAGCGGTATGTGACACTCTCCTCGCCTAATGTTCTGAAAGATGCAGACCTGTTTGATTGTGTCTTCTGCCTGAGCCATCCATGACTTCCCTCTTACCAGCCGCTAACACTTAACTGCACCCAGAGCAGTGGTCTGCATCTGCAGCAACCCTGATATATGACTTTGCCTGCAGCACCTTGTGCCTACCCGCAACCGTCAGCAAACCAAGGATGTATCGCATACACACCACTGGGGTGACTCTGGTGCAACCCAGATGACCCGCAAAGCTGCGTTCTGTATGCGCTCTAGTTTGTCCATCTGACTCTTTGAGACGGTAAGCAGTCCCAGGCCATAATCAACCACTGACAAGATCAGGTGCTGATATAGTGTGAAAAGTATTCTCTGCTCTATTTCAATTGCAGTCATAGTCTTAAGTGCACTAAGTTCTTTTTGGCATCTTGTCACAACACTCTCCACATTGTCCTTAAATGACAGGTTCCTGTCAAATGTAATTCCCAGATATGTCAGTTTGCTCTCTCTGTTGACGTTTCTACCATCTATCGTGAGACTTGGGACATTAGCTTTAACGATCCTGTTGTCCAGAGAACACCACAAGACAGACGCCTTTTCCGGGTGGACGACAGCCCTCATTTTTGTACACCACTCAGTCACTTTGTCTACTTTCGTTTGTAGCTCCCCGATTGTTTGTTCCTCTCTTCCCCCATCTTAAATGCAAGTTTATCATCCGCAAAAGTCAGTATCCTTTCAACTCCTGGTGCTTCTAGGCTTGCAATCTTGCTCGTATACACGTTAAAGAGCACAGGCGAGATGGCGGATCCATGTGGCAGTCCTGGGGCCAAACTGCATGGTCCTGAGGTCCATGAGCCCAGTCTTTCTCTCTCTCTCTCTCTCTCTCGCTCTCTCTCTCTCTCTCTCTCTCTCTCTCTCTCTCTCTTGAAATTATATATATATATATATATATATATATATATATATATATATATATATATATATATTTATTTCCAATGTAGATCAGTGGCTTGGTGGTTAGTGAAATCGTTTCACAATAAAAAGTGCATTTACCAGAGTCCGACTTCCGCAGTCCGCGGATAAGAAAAATACATTTCTCGTGAAATTGTTATGAATCATTTGTTGAACTTCTGATTCTACAGCACCAGCTGGCCAGTCTCTGCACTCACGTCCCAAAGTGATTAGAACACTACATAAATCTGATTCTTGCTCGGGCACTTTGACCCACTCCTCTTCTCGGCCAGATTTGTCAAGCCTGCACACATTTAAAATTGTGACTTCTGTTTGCGCCATTCAAGACCTTTCTGTTTTCAGTCTGTGACCCTTAGCTCTATCTAATTTTCATGCAGGAAGGGCTTCTTGTCTGCAGCTGAGATAAGACTTTGAATGCAGAACTGTGAGCCTATCTACAATATTTGGTTTCTTTTGCAACCCATAATTACCCATATGGTCTACTGCTAAATTCCACCCCTTCCCCGTCCCGACACCCGCCCCGGCAGCAAACCGAGTATTTCGGCATTACGAAACGTGTTAGAAAAGCCTAAGCCCAGACGCCGAATACATGCCCCAGAGACTGGGGGAGGGGGAGGGTGTGAGTTTAAAACCGTCGCTAGATTATTACGTTTGACTGACTGTAACATCTTAAGCCACCATTACACATTAAACACGAGATTTCTCGAGCTGTCAATGTGAACAACGTGTACTGCTGATAGACCCGTGTCAATCGAACTTCCTACAGTGTTACAAGAGGTATATTCTGGAATGTGTCACTGTATAGTTTGTTAGGGCGGTTGAGTGTGAGTTAACCGAAAGCTCCAACTTTCCTAGGCGATCTTTCTATAGATAACAAGCACACGAGAATAGAATATACAATATTGGATACAAATCGTTTACTTCAAACTATAAGCGTGGAAATTGTTTTGGAAATCATTTCATAGGTGCTAAGGGGCGTGGTGATTTTTTTGAATGCCTATTCCACTTACAGTGAAATATTGTGTTCATGTAACTCGCGGGAGGCTAATGCTGGAGACTGACCACTTGAAAGCGAAACGCCTATGAACATTTTGCAATTGGCGTATCCAATTTACTATTCAGAATTCGAATAATACCATAAAGATACTAATTGTAAACTTTCAATTGGTGTCTGTTTGTTTTTCCTTCATATATCGTAAATAAGGTAAAGTGAAAACTAGACGTTTGAAAACAATATAATTATTTCCCTACAAAGACAGGATTATTAACAGGTTGCACGTCAAATGTCAACAATTCTTATCCCACGGTTACTGAGTTATATTTATATTTTTTTAAGATGGGCACGAATTCCTAAACGGACGATAGTATCCCATTCTTATTGTCTTCTGAAGCGACCAGGGGCAGGCGTTCAGGAAGATCATGTGTAAACAGCAGCCGCCGACCTGCGAGATTGTCGCCAGCTGTGCAGGAGCTACTTCAGACGGAGTGTGCCCTTTGCGTGAGTCACGGCCGACTGTATGTCACGGAAGATTCAGCATTAATATAAACCCTCGGAAAGTGAACACTTCCTGGTACAGTAGCCAGAGTCAGCGGACTACAGTCGAGTTGGTGAACCTCTGTAGGCCAGCTTCAGTGGTTTAGAAATTCCCAGCGCGGTTCCTGTCTCGATCGACATATGAGGGCTTCAACTCTATCGGAAAGGTTTCAATAGCAGACAGCTTTACTTAAATCTGGACAATGCTAAGAGCCGTAGCGTTCATAACAAAAAAAAAAAAAAAAAACTGAATGTAAACATGCCAATAAAATCACAAATAGTCGATAAATGCTAGGGCCTGTTTGCAAGTCCCGAAAAAAGACGTGCATTTAGTGTTTGCTCAGCCGTATGGCACATTCATAAAAGACACATACAAGTTAAAATATAAACAGCTCAACAAGTTGGACAAATAGCTAGGAGGCTTTTCACTGACAGCTGCCAGAAGTCTCACTGAAAACATGAATTTGTGGATTAAAACGAAACAAAGACAGAGTACAGACAATAGATGTGCTAATTTCATATTTCGTATGATTTCAATGAAATTAGGCAAACTATTGTGTTTTGTGATCGGGATATGTCTTTTGCACGGTTCACTTATCCTATTTATAACAATTAGTTATGATAGTAGTAATCTGCACACCGAGGAAACGACTTTATTTAATCTGAGGCCTAATTATCATAAACAGGTAAGATTACCAAATTAACATAATTACAGTCATTCCACGAAAATGAGTATTATTATTATTATTTTTTTTTTTTTTTTTTTTGCTACCGAAGTTGCATACATACCAGAAATATACTGAAAACATGAATTTTTGGATTAAAACGGAACAAGCACAGAGTACAGAAGATATAAATTTCATATTTCGTATGCTTTCAATAACATTTCTAGGCTTAGCGCTCCAGCGCATACGTTTTAGGAGATGTCTGATTTTTTGTTTGTTTGTTTGTTTGTTATTCATGTCAAAAAATCTACAAAAGTTACAATATATATATATATACTAATTCGAGCATTATTCTCAGCAATGCTATTTATATTTATTTATCATTCACTACTTGATAATTAGTATCGGGAAGTGAGGGGTGTCCGGCGTGATGCTGACTACATCACCCACTCAGTGCCGATTGGTCTGTAAAATATAGGTTTAGCCCTATATGCCCAATCCTTTACTTATCTTTTTAACTTTATAATTCAATGCGTCCTTCGTATGTTCAACGGACGAACGAAATCCGCCCATCTGGCTGACGATCTCAAGTATGACTTATGTGTAAAGTAGGGTGTAACATCACGAAAGTCATCATCATTATCAACATTTGCAGAACGTCGTTATCGTCACGGCAGGCATAAAAGTCTTTCTTTATCTAGCAAATTCTTTAGTCCTATGTGCTTTCGGAGCCTTTGATTATGACCTGACATTTTTCAATGTCTGTTATCCTCGTGCGGGGAGATCTACCTCTGTGACGTTCCCCCGAAACTGTACCCTTCATTGCTGGTCTGTCCCGGCCACCAGGTTTTTAATGTGGCCAAAATTCCTTATGTTTTTTGAAAGGATACTGTTTATGAACGGGATCTCCTGGATACTCAAATCGGCGGAAAATCGTGTTTGAACTTATTTTGGGGCTAGATTATATTTTCGGGAAAGCACAGTAGCATTTTGAGATTAGCCAGAGTAAATGTGTGGCTTTATAAAAGTGTGAACACAACCGGCGAGTTAGATAAAAAATGGGGTGCCTAGTTGACCATGTTCTTAGTGCACTTGTATTCATGGCGAGGCGCAGACGCCGTCTGGAGGTGACAGGTTCAATTCCCGGCACGGTAACTATAGCTTTCGATTTTTTATGTTGTCTAGTGTGTTCTTCTATCTATCTACTTCTTTCTATGAGTGCCGATCAATACACTTTCTGTTACTTGATTAATTCATTAAACAAAATATGTTGTAAGCTGATGAAAGCATTTTAGACGCAGCGTTCTTTTAGTCATTCCTAATTATATTTTACTGGGAAGCTAGTAAGTTCATCTTCTTGTTTAGAGTCATTTTGTTTACAGAATGTCAGGGACACTCTGAGCATGACAGTTGCGAGGCGGGGAAGCTGGCAAAGGGCAGAGAGGCTGCCCAGTATTGCTTGTGGGACCATTTTCATAATGATGTGATGGTGCTTATGAATCGAGACTGCATAGGTAAAGATGAGAAGATCGACTTCATTGCACCGGGTTTAATCTCATATGGCTTAATCTCTCTCAGGAGAACAGCTAGTTGCCTGCCGTAAGCGTCGTACAGAGCATGACCTCTGTAGCTCTGGCCACGATCCCCAGAAATCGACGTAAAATTGCACTAGTGAACGCCGTAAAACGAACCCACGACCCACAGAGCGCAAAGCAAACGACTTGACGACTTTTCATCACCCTGACCGCCTATGCTTTCCGTGACATTTCATTGTACCTAAATAGGACTTGGTCGACCAGGATGACAAAAGCATTTTTTTTTAAAATGCAACTCGACGTGGATTCTAACCTACAGTCGTGTAATATCTTATAATTTTCTTGTTTACACAAACAATGGTAAGCTAAGTATCTAATGCATGCTAATAAACAAACGAGGGAAGGAACGACCTATATTTATAGAAAATCACAAATTGGGCACGCAGGCCCAACTTACATTCGGCCCGTTAAAGCATTCCTCTTTCACGCCCCTCAGTTGTATTGCATCTAGAAACATGTTGTGGTAATACAGCGGTATAAATAATATTACGTGATTGGTAATGATGGGTGGGGCTAGTTATAAAAAAAAAATTTTTTTCCTTAGCTGACAGAGATATGTGCCTTCTGAGTTATTTACAACACAATTAGTAGGCATCTACTAGGTAAGGTAAATAAGTTGTACCCAACCAGGACATCACACAAGCGATAAACACCCGGTGACACAAAGTGCCTCCATGCGGATGAAGATCACCCGTGGAGAGGTCCCGGAAAACCCCTTTCAGCCGATTGGCCATATTTAAGGCCAGGCTATGTATAGGGCCCCCAGCAAAGGCCATGGTAGGGCTTCAAAATAACTACAAATTGCATCCTGACTACTGAAACTGTCGGCAACTTCACAATTCAATAGAACAATCCCGCATAGCACAGACAAGGAGAACATAATGTAAATTTAAAACTTCTATAGTAATCAAGTGGCTTATCTTGAATTTCCGGTGGTGAAATTTAAAGTGTAACTACAGACATTATGACGTGTGTCTTTACCGGCAAAGGATTCATTTTTGCGCTGTATTGCATGTTGATTTAACTCTGCAGTAATGCACCTGACGAGATACAGCGAAACATGTCAGGTAGTGAAAAGTCCAATGTATTCTTTACGTCCACATTATTTGAAGGTATTTTAAAAATTACTTGGTGTAATTGCAGAATCTATCACGCATATACCCTCATGGCCCACAAAGAACTGACAACGTTTCAGTGTCTTCATTGGACACATTCGTGACGAACTTCCAGATCCGTTACACCGCCAACAAAAGTCTGTTGAAGCTAGACTACCAAGAGTCGTACAACGCCTTCTTGAGGCGGCTGCACCTACGGCGAAAAAGAGGAATTTCACTGGTGCGAAATATTACTGCACCGGCGTAAGTTTCTGTTAGTTAATAAATTTGTCGACAGATAATTCGCATTACACATCCAACCATTCAGTCCATAAATGCTCAAAATCCTCTAATCTCCTCTCTTAACATTATTTAATATGTGTTTTCCCATGGTCTTTGGCGACCCCTGCGGGTCGTTTGACCCACAAAAGGGTCGCGACCTGCAGGTTGAGAATCCCTGCTCTAGGTTCTTATAGGAGCTGAACAAAACTGCAAAGGAAAAAAAAAATGGAAGAAAATTAGACGTATAAAGACCAAAATATTTACTTTATAGTTATATACAGACTGCAGCTGTAATGATTTCAGTGCAGCTTGGCCATAGTATGGTACTGTTTTAAAACTCTTTTGGATGCAAATGTGGGTGACTGTCACATTCTTTAGACATGAAATGGACTCAATCTCCTCCATTAAATCCCCCATCATGTGACGGCTGAGGACACCATTTCTGTATTTGATTATTATTGTTGTATTCAATAGAACGTCTGTGACTGAACTTCTAAGTCCCCTCTCATTATGGTCTGTTTGTGGTATAAATCTCTGCAAAAATGCTTCCTCCTTCATTTTGTTTGTTGTCATGGGCATACAGTTATCTCTGATGTGCTTGTTACTACAGATCTTTTCTTTGTATTTGTCGGTGTGGTTTCCAGTATCTTCCAAGTGACCTGGCCCCTTTTTTAATTTCCTTCATAAAATGCTATCTGCTGCAAAAAGCATGATTACTTCCATTTTCTCTGTGCTCTTAGATCTTTGTCTGCCTTTTCTGTCTCCTTATGTAATAACATTCGAAGGTATCTTCTGCACTTTTTTGCATTTGTTTAACTTTTACTCTCTTTGCTGTCCATGCCTGTTCAACTTCTGGGGTCCACCATGGAGGCTGCACAAAAATAGAGTTGGTGGTTTGTTGCATACCTTGTGTCGAAGGCGTCCAAGAAGGGTGCCCTCCCAAACTTGACAATCTTGCGTGTTCTAATCTTGCTGGCTTTAGAAACCAAGAGTGAGCACGGGATAAAAGAGTAGTATGGGTCCTAGACTGGGTGGCCATTCCCGGCTCGATGTGATGATTATGACCCTAAACACATCTGACTGTTCCGCTGGCACTCTGATCCACTCCTCTCCTCGCCTAATGTTCTTCAGGTTGCAGACCTGTGAGATTGTGTCTTCTGCCTGAGCCATCCATGACTTCCCTCTTATCAGCCGCTGACCCTTAACTGCGTCCAGAGCTTCGTGCAAAGAGTGGTCTGTGTCTACAGCTATCTTGAGATATGACTTCCCCTGCAGTAACTTGTGCCTACCTGCAATAGTCGGCAAACCAAATATGTATCGCATACACACTACTAGGGTGTCTCTGGCGAAACCCAGAATGATACGCATATCTGATCTTGCGAGCCTTGACCGCCTCAGAGACTTAAAACTACTGCAAGTTTCTGAGATGCCCCTCATTTCTTTTCTGCCATCTTCTCATTTTCTAGTCTTTTTCTGCCTTTCAGTACCAGGTTTTAAACAGGCATCTGGTGCGAACCTTGATGTGTGCTGCGTAGATGTTGGTATTTACGGCTTACGATATTCTATCTGTCCATCGCTTGCTCAGTCGATCTCTAGGCCTTTCGTCAGGGCTCTCTGTGATGCACTATCTTGTAGTAATTTTGAGACAAGTCCGAACCATTTGATCTGCTGCTCACCTGTTGAATGTTGAATGTTGAATTAGGGAATCGACATCACAGCACTTGGGACACCATTATAAGCGTTCCGTCCCCATCTCCAGCAGCAAGCAAAGATTTCAAATTTCGAAGGTATCAGTAACTGTCTGATTTTATATTCGTTTCGCCTCTCCCCTGAGGATCGAGCGTCGGCCGGATCCCCTTGTTACTCTTTGCAGTGCCATTCATCTCAGACCGTAATGATCTACCTGTTCCTCTGCACTATTCACTCGCTCCCAAAGTTTCTTTACAACATCCAGCTTGTCATACATTAGTTCACCACCAAGTTGTGCAGAACCGGCCAGTCTATCTGCCTGCTCGTTTACCAACACACCAGCACACCTGGAGAAAATATCCAAAGGATGCTACCTGGGACCTCTGAAGTGATGCTTGCCACTCTGCACGGAGCATGCCTGTTTCAACCTTTCTATGCATGCTCTGTGAGTCATTACAATGACGACATGTGTGTACATCCGATCTATCTATCTATCTATCTATCTATCTATCTATCTATCTATCTATCTATCTATCTATCTATCTATCTATCTATCTATCTATCTATCTATCTATCTATCTATCTATCTATCTATCTATCTATCTATCTATCTAATCTATCTATCTATCTATCTATCTATCTATCTATCTATCTATCTATCTATCTATCTATCTATCTATCTATCTATCTATCTATCTATCTATCTATCTATCTATCTATCTATCTATCTATCTATCTATCTATCTATCTATCTATCTATCTATCTATCTATCTATCTATCTATCTATCTATCTATCTATCTATCTATCTATCTATCTATCTATCTATCTATCTATCTATCTATCTATCTATCTATCTATCTATCTATCTATCTATCTATCTATCTATCTATCTATCTATCTATCTATCTATCTATCTGTCTGTCTGTCTGTCTGTCTGTCTGTCTGTCTGTCTGTCTGTCTGTCTGTCTGTCTGTCTGTCTGTCTGTCTGTCTGTCTGTCTGTCTGTCTGTCTGTCTGTCTGTCTGTCTGTCTGTCTGTCTGTCTGTCTGTCTGTCTGTCTGTCTGTCTGTCTGTCTGTCTGTCTGTCTGTCTGTCTGTCTGTCTGTCTGTCTGTCTGTCTGTCTGTCTGTCTGTCTGTCTGTCTGTCTGTCTGTCTGTCTGTCTGTCTGTCTGTCTGTCTGTCTGTCTGTCTGTCTTATATATTAGTCAGCCGCAGGCGATTTTGTATGTTTGCATGAGTGTACGGATAAGTATGTTTGTGTGTATGCATGTATGTATTCGTATATTTATGTGTGATAATACTTACATACAGATTTATATTTGTGTGTGTATATATATACATATAGATTATATATATATATATATATATATATATATATATATATATATATATATATATATATATAAGTGTGTGTGTGTGTTTTTTGTACATAAATAAATATATCTAAGTGTGCACTATGTATATATGTGTCCAATCGTGGTTTCATTGTCTTGTGTTTGTACTTTGTATCTTTGTTAGTAAATAAGCTTAACTCACATTACACACAAGCTTTGATGAATAGTTGACAGATTTATGAAGTAAAAAGATTAATGTTCATCTTTTTCTTCTTGGTGGTCTTCTTTTTCTTCTTCTTCTTCTATTTCTTCTTTTTCTTCACCTTCTTCTGCCTCTTCTTCCTCTTATTCCTTATTTGGAGTCCTTGTGGTTTATTGCTGCAGACATCACCCGCCTTTGGTCATTTCTGTGGTTGGCGTTCTCTTTCCATTGGTGACACCCTGCTTTTGCAGGTTTGTCTAGGCAATATGTTTCGTGACGAAATGAAGTTTTACGAAAGTGGGTGCGTCGACCCCACTCTTCAACCCTCAGTCTGGAGGTTGTCTGTTCTCTACCTCTCGACCTTTCCGGCTTGGAAGACCCTGCTGGTAGCTATGCTATGCTTGAGAAACACAAGGCACTTGTCGGTCTAAATGTCAGAAATATTAGACAGGCAATTCTGAACCCTTTGAGATGGTTTGGGGGGGGGGGGGGGAGGGGGGGATACCTTATTACTTTGTTCTGTGTGATTGTCTATCTGAACATCACCGACGCCAACTAAGATTTATACACGAAACCGTGTGGCAACAATGACAATACACTATTAATTATGCTATCAGGACTTTTAAAATCTATACACTAATCGGCCGGATTTGCAAACTCCAACAACATATCAGTTTCACGACACAAAATAAAAATAAAACAAAACCCGGCAGTAAAATAAGGATTTACCCAATCGTAAACTGAGAATTACACTCAAACCCGCTTTGAATTATATCTCTTGTCGTTTTTACCACAGCAGCCTAGTGTAGGATGATACGAATGTTATACATACTTAACAAAGCTGATTGATTTCGGGGTTATCAATCAATAACTTCTGGTTGACAGTGTAAATACCTTCACTGATACAATCACGAACTGGCGGATTTGTGTTGTTTGTTTTCGTGAGTTTTGCGCGCGTGTGTGTGGCTTGATTGCTCTTTAACTATTGGGTGAATTATTGTTTCTTCACATTGCTTATCATAAATAATACTGTTTGTTTTATCTTTGCACATGAAAGCTTAAAGAGATTAGTTTGGGGAGTGAGGGGGAGGGGGAAGGTCACTGGGATAAAGAAAGAGAAGTTAGAGATATGTGCATGAGAAAGTGATTAACAAGAATGAGAGTAGACTGAGACAAGGAA
>CAJHNH020003166.1:5000-10000 GCA_905116865.2 Candidula unifasciata | reverse complement strand
TGATTGGGCTTGCGTGTGTATGTGGGTGTGTGTTCGCGCGTGAGCGTGCGCACATATTTTACCACCCATGCTTTTGTTTTTGACTTCATATCCATAATATGCATATCATTACATGAATATAACATGCTTCATTGATGAAATACAACTGCTGTGTGAAAGATGGAAGTTTGGAAGTGCCGAATGTAAGACAGGCCTGCGTGCCTAATTTGTAACCCTTTGAAAATAAAGTTCGTTCGTTCGTTCGTTCGTTCGTTCCTTCATTCTATTCCATCCTGTGTTAATCGGAACGGCATTCTTCCCTGCAAGCTTCTGTAGCAAAAACACTTTTACAAAATGGGACAACCAGTGCGGAGATTGTCTGATAATAGCCACGTAATTTTTCCGAAGTGAATGGTTCGATTTCAGCTGAGGGAGATATGGCAGCAGACGGCCCTGCGTTGGTTCAACAATGGCATCGGTCGACCGTTTAGGAAACAATGAAAAAAAAATTGAACTTAAAATTGCCTATTGAAATCACAAACAATCCAAACATGCTGGTGTTGGTTCTGCAACCTCATGTAAAGGATACGCAACTGATTTAAAAAAAAAATTCTATCAAGGTTTCATCACAGACATGTTAGTAGTATCCATCCATGTTTAATTGAAGTCCCTAAATACTACTAAAACTGAACTGAAGAAAGGCGCAAATGTCGCAATAATGTAGACACACACAGACACAAACAGACACCCAGAGACACACACACACACAGACACACACACAGACACACACACAGACACACACAGACACACAAAGACACACACACTGACACACACACATACAGACACACACAGAGACACAGAGACACACACACAGACACACACACAGACACACACACACGCACTGACACACACACAGACACACACAGCAGACACACACAGACACACACCCAGACACACACAGACACACACAGCAGACACATACAGCAGACACACACAGACACACACACACAGACACACACAGACACACACAGACACACACACTGACACACACACAGACACACATACAGACACACACAGAGACACAGAGACACATACAGACACACACACAGACACACACACAGACACACAGACACACACACACACGCACCGACACACACACAGACACGCACAGACACACACAGCAGACACACACAGACACACACCCAGACACACACAGACACACACAGCAGCCACATACAGCAGACACACATACACACAGACACACACAGAAACACACACACAGACACACATACACAGAGACCCACACACACTGACACACACACACAGACACACACACACACACAGACACCACACACCACAATTACTTTTTTTAAAGGCCTTTGGGGGGGGGGGGGGGAAGATGGGGGAGCGTATACTTGCTGTTTGGTATACGTCCAAGGCAGTCAGCAGAATTCAAGTACCCTAATGGTACTTGTCTGAAGCAAGTTAAGTAATTTATATATCAAGGAATTATATTATCGGAGAACGGAAGAATAGATGGAGAAACAAACAAGCTGCCAACGAGTCAGCGCACTTATATACCAACTGACACTAATAATAAGACATCTAAACATAAGTATTAGCGCCAAGAAACAGATTATAAACAGCATATTCATACTAATACTGTGCTACCAGTGCCAGACTTGGACTTTTTTTAAGGTTAACTTACATAAAATTAACACCTGTGAAATAGGATGCCTGTGAAAAGCTATCAACTTAACCATTCGAGACAAAGTTAGAAATGATATTATCAGACAGACTGTAGGAACAACATCGTGCAGCCAATTCATTGAGAAGCAGAAGATCGAATGATTTGGTCATCTAGTAAGAATGCAATCAAAACGACTACCGACGCAGGCGCTATTCACGAAAAGACATATGAAGTAGGGCTGTGCCGAATAGTGATTTTCACTATTCGGCCGAATACGAATAACGGGACCAACTATTCGGCCGAATACGAATAGTGTATAGTGTATAAAATGTATCCAAATTAGCATTCTGAGCCCTTGAGGTTTACTGCTGCAAATATCACTCGTCTCCATTCATTTCTCTGGCTGGCCTTCTCTTCACAATTTGTGACACCAGTTGTTTGCAGGTCTGGCTAGACATTATCTCTCGATCTTATTTTTTTTTTTTTTTTGTCTGCCTCGTGGTCTACGCCCATTCCTCTCTCTCATGTGTATAGTTTTACTTCTCTGTCATCTGACATTCTTTCAATTTGACCCAACCATTTTAGTCTTTTAGCTCTCATGATGCCAGTGATAAATAGTGATTTAAACAGATTTTGTGTTATGTTGTTGCTTCTCACTCTCCATTCCCCGCTGTTAAGCATTTTTGATGGGTCCAACGATTTGTCGTAAGGATGTCTTCAAAAACCTGTAATAAGGCCTCATTTTTTTTATTTCTGCTTCAAGTTATAGAGCCATATAAAATGATTGTTGTTGTCAACGTTTTATATATTTTGATCTTGGTGTTGCGAGAGACACTTCGACTTTAGCAGATGTTGAAGGGTATAGTATACTTTATTTCTAGATTGTATTATAGATTGTATTTCTTTTCTCAGCATATTGGAGCAGTTGTGGTAACTAATAACTAGGAATGAAAGAATCCCAAGTATTATAACAAGTAACTAAACTTGGAAATTGCCACTGACAGCTTAGTTAATGCATGAAAGCTGCATTAGCTTTCAACAAAACCAATCGTACCATGTTGTCAGCATTAAGGCAATGTATGCAGAAGCGGGTGTAAGGTAACTACTATTCGTATTCGGCCCGACCGCAATTATTCGGCCGAATACCGAATAGTCAATAAGTCCACTATTCGGCCCCGAAGCGAAAACGAAGCGAGTATTCGGTACAGCCCTAATAAAAAGTAAGAAGCCGCCTTAGGAGAACATGGACTGATGACATTACCGAGCTTCTACTTCGACACATAATGATAATAGCCATTGCTGACCATCAAGCAACTGTTCCTTCCCACAACGCTTAGCGGCAGCAGATAAATTCCGTTTTTTATTCCTAATAGCACGGCTGGTTACTAAAAAGTGCTACCTCGGTATAGGTTTACTCTTGTGTACGTTCAACTTGGTATACGTTCTGTTTGGATGCCTAAACTTTGGTTTGGTATACGACCACTGTTTGAAGTACGGACTCGTGGGCATTTTTGTCTGTGGATAGAATTTTTGTGAATCAAAATTAATCAGAACACCGCACGCTATTCTTGTTTACCTCTCTCTCTCTCAAGATAAAAAATTATGGCTTTGCATAAAAGTCACACCCCAATAAACTGGAAAGCTACAACAGCATTGTCTGCAATGACCAGTCAATCTCACATTTATAAAGCAGTCTTTTGGACAAATTTTTTTTAACTAAAAGTCAAACCAGAAAAAGAGACAGAAAAAAAAAAAAAGAATGTCATATTCCTGAAGATTTATTGGAAGGGAAATCTCCATCGAAACAATAACATCTGTCTCCTCCTTTCTCAGCACCGTCCTAGTAGGCATTCGACCCTGTCCGGAAGATAAAGTGAGCGTTAATTTTCATTCATCTAACTTGTGCATTTAGTATTATCATCATCATCACATGCCTTGCAGACTGGCGTGGGCGATCATGCCTCTCCACAATCTGCGATCTCTTGCAGCATGTATCAGTTCGAGGGCCGACATACCTCCATGCCATGCAACAAGACTGTCAAGTGTCTTCTTTCCCAATTTACGTCGTTATATGAATTCGTAATGTTTTGAGACATGATTTACTAGGAATAATACAGCGGTGGCTTCTCCTTCCCTTCCGCTGGTTAGTATATGGTTTGACTTTAATAGCCTTTGTCTAAAGGCAGCGGGGGTGGGGGAGGCCTGGGGATGGGAGGAGGGGGGTTATGGCGCCTCTTAACCGCCGATAGCCATGTCGCAGTGTTTTGAGGTACTTTATAGAGTTAGCTGTCCCACCAAGTAACTCGCCTTTTCTCAGTGACCATCGCCTGTTTTGGTTCACGGCCACCACTTATTCAATATATTCGTGGCTAACCTCTCTACCTAGAGGCCTTTCCACCATCCGCCACCTGGTGGACGCGCCTAGTAGTAGGACAGGTTCCTACCCCAGAATTATTTTATACTATCCCATACATGTATGATATAATAATACCAATAGTATTTGTTTTTCAAATCATAGGAGCGGATTATTAATTCTCCATTTATTTCTTATGGTAACATTTGTTTGATATACGTCCAGTTTGGTATACGTCATATGTGGTATACGTCCTGTTTGGTATACGTTGTGTTTGGTATTAGTCCCATGATCTGAAACAGATTAAGTACGTATACCGAGGCACCACTAAACTAAACATGTCAAATAAATATCTTCTCTGTCTTACTCAGAAATAGTATCAGAAGGAAGTCAACTCAAGTTTCATTTCACATTTGCAGACGGTACACAAGCACGGTTTAAACCAATGAGGTAAGGACGTGTGTAATGACGAGAGGGGGAAAACTATGTTGTTTATTTCAATCTGATTATATTAGTCTCTAAAATAATATTTAATACACATTTGAATAAAGCATCCGTGCACTCAGGCAGAGACAGATATAGTGACACTGACTAATGAATGGATGTATGAATGAATGGAATGACTGATAGACGAGAAGGCAGGTAAACAGATACACTGCCGAGGGACGGCCTTGACCAGTGGTGGG
Source organism: Candidula unifasciata (assembly GCA_905116865.2). NCBI lineage: Eukaryota > Metazoa > Mollusca > Gastropoda > Stylommatophora > Geomitridae > Candidula > Candidula unifasciata. The sequence goes on along the minus strand of CAJHNH020003166.1, from coordinate 5,292 downwards.
CAAACTCTTTAGTCGAAAGAGCCAAAAATCAACACCAGGACAAGTCAAAACCGTTTCGCGGCCGACGTGCCGAGCCACACTCAGGTTACTAAAGAGCCGTTTAGACTCGTGAGCCGTGATTTGCCGACCACTGGCCTAGACTAATGGATAAACAGGCGGATAAATGGATGAACAGGCAGGAAAACAGTTAGCAGACAGACAGGGCAGTACAAACAGACAAGCAGACTATTCAAACAGTTATATTTTTAAGACAGACAGACAGGACAGACAGATGGGACTACAGACAGGACAG
>CAJHNH020003166.1:0-2500 GCA_905116865.2 Candidula unifasciata | reverse complement strand
TTTCTGTCCTTAGGATATATTTATGGCCTGGCTATACTCAGCGCCCCCTGGCAAGAGTCAGGGTGGGGCCATAACTCTCAGGAAGTTAGAGTTAATCAAGTAACAGAAAGTATTATGAACGGCACTCATAGAAAGAAGTAGAAAGACAGAAGAACACACTAGACAACATAAAAATCGAAAGCTATAGTTACCGTGCCGGAAATTGAAACTGTCACCTCCAGACGGCGTCTGCGCCTCGCCATGAATACAAGTGCACTAAGATACATGGTCAACTAGGCACCCAACGGCCTCAAATGGTTCCCCCCTCTGTTTATTTATAGGAAGGAAGTTAGAGTAAACATTGTTCGCTGACTCTGTGGAATTTTAACATGTGTGTTTTTAATACCAAAATGTTAAGATAAGGATGATTCTGCGACAGACCCAGCAAACAGATACTGAATTTATTTCTGCTCAAGTGGTATGGTGGAGATTAAAGGACACGAATGATTCGATCAGCGCTGTAAAGGCCAGAAGCGGACCCAAAACCAGCGGGTTAAAAACACCAGACGATATTAGTTTAGTGCTACCCATCGAGCAATGGATCGCAGTTTGTTCCTCAACGACGATGCTTAGGGGAAAAAGTTGAATCTACTGTGATGTGATGCAGACGATGATGATTATGAAAACCGTGCAATGTAACTGCGTAAAAAAGAAAAACAGAGAAAGTATGGCACGAGTATGACGAAGAGGCTAAAATGACCATGTTAACCAATAAATGTGGGAAGATAAATGACATGGAAGGGAATCAATCAATTCATTAGCAAAATAAATATATAAATAAAGTAATAGGTTATGACGATATTACTGCATAAATGCTCAAGGCAGCAAATGATGTAACCATATACCAAGGGAATTATTAAAACATGGGTAGAGAAAAAAATGGCAGTAGTTTCAAAGAATACAATCATTAAAGATTCACCCTGTCTGATAGGCACTGAGCATGCATAGATCTTATATTTGTCTTCTCACAGGGGGCACTAGCTCTTACACACACTCACACTCTCTCTCTCTCTCTCTCTCTCTCTCTCTCTCTCTCTCTCTCTGTGTTTGGGGGTGTCTGTATGTCTGACTGCGTGAGTGTATGTGTCAGCATGTGTCTGTCTGTGTGTGCGTGTCTATGTGTGTTCCTCTGTGTGTATTGTGTGTGCCCCTTTGTTGTGTGCATGTGTCTGCATGTCAGAAAATGTGTCTGCGTGTGTATTTCTATGTGTTTGTCTGTGTATGTATTTCTGCGTGTTTGTCTGTGTGGGTGTCAGTATGTGTTTGTCTGCCTGTTTGTATTTTTGTGTGTGTGTTTGACTGTGTGTGTGTTTATGTGGCCGTATGTATGTGTCTGCATGTTTGTCTGCGTATGTGTGAGTGTGTGTGTCAGTGTGTGAGCACGAATGTATATATGTCTGCTGTGTGTTTCCCTCTGTGTGTGTGTTTATATGTAAGTATCTGTGTGTGTGTGTGTCTGTATTTTTGTCTAAGTGAGTGTGTGTGTCTCTGTGGGAGTGTCCGTGTGTGAATGTGTGTGACTCCATGCATGACTGTATGTATGCCTGTATTTATGACTGTATGTTTGTATGTATGTATATATGTATGTTTGTATGTGTGTATGCCTGTATGTATGTGTGTATGCCTGTATGTATGTTTGTATGTATGTGTGTATGTATGTATGTATGTATGCCTGTATGTATGTAATGTATGTATGTATGTATGTATGTATGTGTGTGTGAGTGAGTGGGTGAGCGTGTGTATGTGGGTGTATGTATGTATATGGATGTGTGTTTGCACGCACGGGTTTTTGCATGCACTTTACAACTCATGCTTTTGTATACTTTTATAATATTCATAATATGCATATCATCATATGATCATAACATGCTTTATTAGTAAAATACAACTGCTGTGCGAAAGATGGTTGACTTGATGGGCCTAATGTAAGACGGGCCTGCGTGCCCAATTTGTGACTGTGACGAGGCGTACAGTGGCTCCCATTGTGACGTGCGTTATCTTGGCCTACAGTGTGACGTGCTGTAAAGGCTGCGTGGTGATGTGCGGCGTACCAAAGTGACTAGGGCGTCGCAATGTAACAAATGGCATCAACACTTAACATGCCACTGGCCAAGAGTTAAAAAAAAAAGTTTGTTTGTTCGTTTGTTCTCTTTCTCTCTCTCTCTCTTTTCTCCCTCTTTCTCTTTCTTTCTCTCTCTCTCTCTCTCTCTCTCTCTCTCTCTCTCTCTCTCTCTCTCTCTTTCTCTCGCTCTCTCTCTGACAATCCATCTCTAGCCTTTGTTGTACAAACCAACATATTGTTATTTGTCTATCATAAATGTTTTCACCAACTTGTATCGCTGTCTACCCTTTGCTTGCTCGACAGCCATTAACGATTTCCCTAACTTTTTTTTTTGATAAAATCATTATGTTTATTATAGTAGTTAAAAAACTTAATTTTTAGGGGGTAGGGGGAGGGTAA
>CAJHNH020003165.1:45000-80434 GCA_905116865.2 Candidula unifasciata | reverse complement strand
TTGAGAGCAACATAGCTCAGATTTTAGTTCGGTTAATCTGGTGGAGGGAATGTGTTGAGAGGAACATCCCTACTCAACATTTTAAACCATTAATCCACGCGTCACGTCACACTTGTATATAAAACGGCACAAGATGGGTGATGTGGTCAGCATCACGCCGGTCGCCCACTCAAGGCTGCGTCGACCTGGGAGTCAAGGTCATTGTTGAAAAAAGTCAGTCTCCGCCAGGGAGCAAACCCACGATCTTCCGATCGAGGGTCAGCTCCTGCATGAGTGGATCCAGGAAGTTTCGAAACGACGTGACCTCTGACAAGCTGTTCAACAATCATGGACCTGACCAGGTCGGGAAAGTCTGTCACAGGAAACACGCCGTTTTGAAACTTCCTACTCAACTCTAAGTGGGCGTCTGTGGCTTAGGCGTTGCGAACGAGCTTCGTAATGTCAGGATGCTGGGTTCGATCCCAGCTGCGGGACTTGCGCCTTGCGTTGGTTTTGACAGTGGTGTCGAGAAGCTGACCGCCCAGAAAGCAATGGCAAACTAATAGACGTAAATTTGCCTAGATAAGCCACAACAGTCCAACAAATGCTAGGGTTGGTTCTGCAACGTCCTGTAAAGGATACGTAACTAACTTTAACTGAACTCTAAAGCCATGTGGACGTGGAAAGCAAGGGGAAACTAGCACACTATTATCCCTAGAAATTCTTTATGGTTGATGCGCCGAATACTATGGACAAAGAAGAGAAGAAATACTGACATTTTAAAAGATCTGAACATCAAGGAAGATTGGCTAATAAACAGTTTATTGATTCGAAAGCTGAAATACGTTAGTCACATCAAGCCCCATGGCGCTCTGGAAAAACAATAGCAGAAGGTACATTAACAGGAAGGAGAGGCAGGGGCAGACTACGACCGGTTCCAGCTGACGGGGGTGTTGATGGCGTCACCGGGTCGGGCTAACGATGCGTTAACGCAGCGATTCTCAAATATGAAACAAACTATTTTTGACAGACAACTTAAGTTTCAGCTTTTAAGTTTCTACATGCCTTCTTTAAAAATTTCACAATTTTTAGCCGACTTTTCTTGACTATTGCCGCATACGCTCATGGCACCCCAGGATGCATCGGTACCCAGTTTGAGAACTGCTTCTTAACGCATCGTAAGCCTGACCCGGTGACGTCAGCAGCACTACTGTCAGCTGGAGCCGTTAGTTGGCCCACCAACACGAAGGTGGGCACAAGATATCAGTGACTCCTTAAATATGAAAATAAACGAGGCAGGAGATTTGCTAAGAGACCGCATTTCTTTCAGGTAGACGATGATGAGAGCGACGTTCTGCAAACGACCTGCTAGATGATGGTAAAGACCTAACTCATACATCTTCTAAACAGACAGGTATGTATCACCATATGGCATCTTCATTCACCAAAAAATTTCTATAGGTTTCCCCCGTTAATAAAAAAAAAAAAACAGAACGCCTTAACAGAACACATAACAGGTACATGTCAAAAATGGGGTGCCATCTTTAAAATGCCATTATGATGTCAACCTGTTTATCTTTACTGTCATGTCAGACGCTCAACACTTTCGGCATCCTTTACAACAATACTGACATGCTACAAAACAATCTCATGTGTTTATATACATATATATATATATATATTTAAATGTGTGATAGAAATGTGAAGAGAAAACGCGCGCGCGCACACACACACACACACAGATATATATATATATATATATATATATATATATATATATATATATATATATATATATAAGTAAGTTAAAAAAATGTACGCGAACTGATATCAAATGTATAAACAGAAAAACTCACTAACTTAGGCCCAAACACGACGTGTCATGTTCTTATTTGTATGGTGGCTGGCGACTAGGAGGGTACCGTTGCTGTTCTGGAGCAACACAACGTTTTGGGGCCCACTGCAAAATGTTAAGAAGTCTGAAACCACGGGTCGTAGAATGCACTCACTCGTGGGACCTAGGCTGAGGCCGTCCCCTAGGAAGGGGGTGGGGGGGGGGGGGGTTGGAGTCAGGGCCAGTTGTAGATGTTGTGAGGTCGTTAAAAATGGCGGTAACAGAGTGTAGTATGGAACGCGGGACATCGCCAGTCGCAGTGTAGGCGGCCATGCAACCTAACGTTCCTGTAAGAGAAAATCGCGCGGGTGAAAGGTTGAGACGCATCAATGAACGGTCAACGGCCCTAAACCGTGAGTTGTACCGTATAAACATCATCATCATCATAAACCACTTTCTTCGATAAATGCCCTGGAGAAAAACAATTTGAGATCCAGTGCAAATGGCTGGAACTGACCATTGTCACATCAAGAAGGCGTAGAGTGTCTGTAATGTTGTCGATCCATTTTTTGGGGGCGTCCTCTTGATATTGCAGCCGATCTTCTGAGATGTAGTGGCTGTGATGGTATTTGATGTTGCCGCATTCTAATGATATGGCCAAACCACTTAATCTGTTGTTCCTAGATGAATTTAATACAAGGTTTCGTTGCCTTGATTTGTCTGATAGTATCATTCACCCAATCTCAGATGGTTATGTTGGCGGCTTTTGTTAGGCATCTCATTTCGCAAGTGGTGTTTTGGGCAAGTGGTGTTTTTTTCGCACTGGTACATGGGTTCACTTAGATAGTGTCATGTTTCGCACGCATGGTAGTTGGGCTTACCGAATGTTGGAATGACCAACTATAAACAATCACTTGTTCTTTTCGACAGTGGTGAGGAAAGTCTCTCAAGTATCTTTATGTCTTCTTTAATAATGTTACAATTTATAGCCAACTTTTCTCGATTTTCGCCCCGGCACCCCTGGCATACGCACGCAGTTTGAGATGTAATACCTCAGTCGAGTCAGCAGGCAAGACCTTGCCAGCTGCTGTACCACGCAACCGGGTCGCAGTTTTCCCGCTACTACAAACTTAGGTAACAGCAACTATTGTGATATTAATGAGATAATTATTTCAGTCCATCGTAGTGTACGCAGAATTGAGTGTAAGGTAACCACTATTCGTATTCGGCCCGACCGCAACTATTAGGCCGAGAACCGAATAGTCATTCGGTTCACTATTCGGCCCCGAAGCGAATACGAAGCGAATATTCGGTACAGCCCTAGTTTTTAGGTGATGGGCTGAGGTAGCCCCAGGTTCTGACGCTTTTGCAAAGAACAAAATTTGCAGGAAAAAACCAAATATGGTATTTATTTCGTAAGGCTTTTAGCGCTGTGTCTATAGTACGCTCTAAAAGTCACAACCCAGTCCGTTCGGTGTTAATTTTTGAAATGTGACATGAAATCTGTTCATAATCTCACACTTATAGGAAAAAAATCACAATGTAAACAAACTTGTAATTTTAATTTTGCTCTATTTGTGGTATATGAAAAACAGATACCGATTCAAAGAATACGATTAGTTTCTTTTTACAGTAAATGACTTGAGCAACAGTTGGCAACATAAAACAACACGTATTTTGGAATTAATCTGTGCGAAAAACTAAGGTGCGCTTATTTCGAAACGTGAAGTGGACAGTCATATACAACAATATTGCTTGTTGATTGGTTTATAAACAGTACAGGACTTGGGTCAATCACTGTATTTTCTTTCAAGGGGTATACAAATTATTAGTCCGACAAAGATCAGATACATTCGCCGCTATAGGAAAACAGAAGCACCTGTGGAATTGTAAATTACAAGGGCATGAGAAATCTAACACCATATACACAAATTGATGTTGATCCATACAGGAGTTTTCCCGGTAATAAAGTTTGAGAGCACGACTTTAGGAACCAACTATAGTGGCTTGCCTGTCTGTCCGAAGTTCTTGAGCTTAGATCTGTGTCTAGACAGAATTTTTTTTTTAGCTGACACTGGCTACCAGGTCGCCTTGTCCTCACACTAGTATAGGGAAATGCCGTGGGAAGTAAAAGCAGCGGGTGTGTTACTAAATATAATTAAGGTGTAAACAAATACCTTTAAAGAAAATTTCTACACAAGGTTAGAAGTGGAATCCTAGTGTAACAGGGAGACGTCATCAACTGCGTATTAGTTGAAGGGACTTGAAGTCAGCATGTCTCGGTAATTTAGACCTTTCCAGAAATATCACGTGTACTCTTCTAAAAGAGTAGAAAAGGCATTTCACACATACAGGTTCTCAGTATAAATAGTGGGAAAGAAATATCTTGAGCATTCTTCAGACAATGAGTCTTAAAAGAAGAGGGACTAGTCACATGGACCCTCGCAGACGACAGCCTTCAGTTGTATAGTGAGCAGAACCTTTCCGTATGTGGTCCAGGTGGCTAGTCTAGAATACCCTAACGCCACCTTCCACACACGTGAAGCATTCTATTGTACCAGACACAATGTGATTTATGCCATCAACAGCAAGAGATGTGGCATGAAATAAATTGGCGAAACAGGTCTACGGCTGGCTGACAGGTTCAGACAACATCTTCTGGATGTGCAAAATGGTGCCCTGAAACCAGTACCGTTGCACTTCAATTCCCAGGATCACCAAGGTGTCCACGACAAGGAGGTGACAGCCATTAAATCCAGCCACTCCAGCGACAGAGTCCGCAAGTCTCTTGAGAATCGCTTTATTTATACTCTGGGGACTTTATCACCCTCCGGACAGAGTTACCAACACAGTTTCATTTGAACTCCCAGGGGATTGAACTGCCCTCACAGTTTCAACCCCAACACCCCAGTTATGGCCCCTACAAAGAAGGCAGCTCCACACAACCAAAGAAGACAGACAGCTGTGCTGTGCTACACTAGCTCCCACAACCAAAGAAGACAGCTGTGCTACACTAGCTCCCACAACCAAAGAAGACAGCTGTGCTACACTAGCTCCCACAACCAAAGAAGACAGCTGTGCTACACTAGCTCCCACAACCAAAGAAGACAGCTGTGCTACACTAGCTCCCACAACCAAAGAAGACAGCTGTGCTACACCCAGCTCCACAACCAAAGAAAGACAGCTGTGGGCTACACAAGCTCCACAACCAAAGAAGACAGCTGTGCTACATTAGCTCCCACAACCAAAGAAGACAGCTGTGCTACACTAGCTCCCACAACCAAAGAAGACAGCTGTGCTACATTAGCTCCCACAACCAAAGAAGACAGCTGTGCTACATTAGCTCCCACAACCAAAGAAGACAGCTGTGCTACATTAGCTCCCACAACCAAAGAAGACAGCTGTGCTACACTAGCTCCCACACCAAAGAAGACAGCTGTGCTACATTAGCTCCAACACAACCAAAAAGAAGACAGCTGTGCTACATTAGCTCCCACAACAAAGAAAGCTACAGCTCCCACAACCAAAGCTGGTTAGCTCAATAACATTTCTGGTTAACCAATAACATTTGTCGGCGTCTGTGGCTTTCGCGTTGCGAACGCCCTTCGTAATGCCGGGGGAGGGGGACGGGTTCGATCCCAGCTGTAGGCCTTGCCTTGGTTTCGACATTGGTATCGACAGTTTACCGTCCAGAAAGCAATGGCGAACTACTGGACATAAATTTGTCTAGAAAAACTACAACACCGCCCCCCCCCCCCCCCAATGCTTGGGTTGGTTCTGCAACTTCATGTAAACGTTACATAACTATCTTTATCATCACCATTAAAAGGGAAGGGGCCTTAAAGGGTCCGAGGGTCCACATCTTTGTCTAGAAAATTGGGCGGTGGTTAGAGGCTGGGGCTATGCGGCCCCTTAGTTTTTCTGATGCCGACAAGCCTTCTCAACACTGGTACCCAGTTTGTTGTGGAAGTAAATTCGTCGATTTCTGTTGACCATACTCCGCCTCCTAATACCCCTCCACTCCTAGCCTTACGTGTAAAACTCGTATGATCTGTCGTCACTTAAATGTGGTTCTTAAAACACAAACACACACACACCACACACACACACACACACACACACACACACACTTGCGCGCGCGCCCAAACCACAACAAAGAATTCTTTACTAAATCAATTTTCCCTTACGAAAAATATTGACACTTTAAACCAAAAACCTTGTCCTAAAAAATGTGAACTTTGAAAAAGATTCAAAGTACAGACACGGGTTATCCTAAAAAAACATATTTTATACATTAAAAAAAAAAAAAAAAGAGTGAAAAAAAAAATGATTGTCATAGCAAGGAAATCATCGAAAAAAACTCAGAACATAAAGCAATCATTATGTTAAAGAAAACACGAGACGAACCAGACAGAGGGGGGAAAACCCCAAACAGAACTACTTTAGACAGAAATTCTGACCCTGCATACTCTGTAATCGCGAACATCCAATCAACGGAGAATAGAATGGAAGACCGAATTCACACAAACATCAAAGTCAATTGGCCTTGTGAGACACAAGGTCCCTAACTCGGAAAGCGATTTTGATACACTGATTACCAGCGTAGAAGCACGCGCGATCGTGACAAACTCGAGACTTTGCATAATATTAGCCGGATAAATAAGCGTTAGAGATGGGCTAGGAAAGGACAGCGGAATCGTCAATGTGGGAATGAATTTCAACGCCTAAAAGAGAAGCTGTGGGAACTTCTATCACCACCATCATCATTATTGTCATGCTGTGCCATTTTGTCACTCACAGCTCACAGTCCATGTAAGCTACACTACCTATTCATCCCCTTGTGGGATGCCATTTTTCGTTACTTTCAAGCTCCACCGTGGCTCTTTCCAGGGGCCGCAATATAGCCCCGGCCATAAATATGGTATAATGGTTGAACGCGGTTTCTGGGACCTCTCCAAGGGTGATTAATCCTCATTCGCATGGTGGCACTTTGTGTCATCGGGTGTCTATCGCTTGTGTGATGTCCTGGTGGGGTGAAAGAAGATAGAGAGAAGAGGTCCATATGAGATGCAATTTTTTGTTATTCAATGCCCCACCCTGGCTTCTGCAGGGGACCTGAATATTGCCTATGGCCTAGCCATATATTTGGCCTAACGGCTGAAAGGGGTTTCTGGGACCTCTCCATGGGTGAACTATGGGTGATCCTAATCTGCATGGTGACATTTTGTGTCACCGGGTGTTTATCGTTTGTGTGATGTCCTAGTGGGGTAAAAAGTCAGTCAGTCTATTCTAATCCTCTCCAATGTGGAATGCCATTTGTCCATATACTGAAGCAGCGCGTCTGTGGCTTAGTCGTTTCCAACGGACTTCGTAATGCCGGGGTGCCGGATTCGATCCCAGTTGCAGGCCTTGCGTTGGTTTAAAAAGTGGTATCGAGAAGCCAACCGTCCAGAAGCAATGGCAAACTACTTGACGTAAAATTGTCTAGAAAAACCACAACAGCTAAAAAAATGCTGGGGCTGGTTCTGCAACGTCCTGTAAAGGATATACAAATAACTTTGTGATTGAAGCCCCACTCTGGCTGTTGCCGAGGGCACTATTATAACCCAGTCTATGGGTTTAATGGGGTTTCTGGGACCTTTCTCCAGGTGATCCTTATCCAAATTGGGCAACAATGTGTCATCAGGTGTTTATCGCTCGGAGTGATATCCTGGTGGGGTAAAAATTCAATGTTGTTACCATAAGAGAAACATTACAGTTGTGCTGTTTGTGTGTCAAACCTTCAGTTAGCAGTCGGCAAGACGGAGTCAGTCATTAATTACTCATACTGTCATAGACATATTCTGTCTAGACTTGGAGCAGCCTATGCCGTTCATCAGCACACTAAGCCGTTGAGTGATAATGATTTATGGTCGTCTGCAGTTTAAATTCATTAAAACAGTTTCAAGAGTCGCCGTGACGTCGCAGCTAGACGCTTGCATGCGGATCGGAATGTCGTGGGTTCGCTCCCTGGCGAAGCCAGATTTCCCCCCTCCAAAAATGACCTTGACTCCCAGGTCGATCCAGCCTTGAGTGGGTACCTGGTGCAGTCATGGGAAGTAAAGGCATCCGGCGTGATGCTGACCACATCATTCATTTTGTGCCGATTGGTCTATAAAAAATATAGGACTAGCCCTGTATGCCCTATACGACTAAAGGCGTGGAAAAGGTACCTTTATTTACTTACTTTACTAAAACAGTTTCATCATTTAACAGGTTCGTCAACTGTAATTCGCCCCAAACAAAATAAATCCCAGAGTTCCTGGACAAGTCCAATATTATAGGGGTGGTAGGGGTTGGGGTTAGGGTGTCTCTGAGGCAGTCGAGGCTGACAAGGATCTATTTCATGTTTGTACCGGGGTCCCAGGCGTTATCTTGCTATCGTCGGACCAAATTATAGCTACAGTGTTCATTTCAAAGCGTAACACCCCTAGAAATAGTGGACTTTCCCGGGAACTGGCAGATTTCCATTATTTTGGGGGTGAATTAAAACTAAAGTACTCTTCAACATCCCATAATTCGAAGTAAGCTACGAGCACTGTAGCTGCCTACTGTTCTACTTTAATTTCGAGAAATGTATTAATCCAGGGTGCTTTATTAATATCCTACCCAGTCGTGGGACCTAGGCTAAACTGCCTCGTGGGACGTAGGTGGGTTGGAGTTAGGGCCAGTTCTAGATGTTTTAGGATCGTTAAAAGCATCAGAAAGCCAGGAAACCCAGTCTTACCACCCTCTAATATGTTGGACTGTCCTGTGACGTCAACTAAGGGTAAGATATTAATAAAGATAAAAAATAAAACCCGTGTGGGTTCCTGTGTCTCATTGTGGGAGAAACAAGAATAGACCCACTGCCTACCCAAAAGCATGTCGTAAGAGTCGACTCATTAGGGAGCTTTCTCTGAAGTCGGAGTGCATCTGCCTGAGAGACAAGGAACCAACAGTCTGCATTCAAGTGAATCAGATCTTTAAAACTGTTGCACACGCAACACTAAGGTTCTGGAGCAGGACTGCAGTTCAGAAATGGGCGAACAACCAGAACTTTCCGTCAGAGTTTACAGCTGGTGAACGTGAAGAAGAAGAAGTAGAAGAATAAAGAACAAAACCCAGCACCGTTCTAGAGCGGCGACAAACTACTGGACGTAAAATTCTTCGTAAAACCACAAACCTCAAGTTAGCTGATACATTGAAGGACATCAGACGCAAGATGTATGAAAGAAGTTAAATGTAGAATAGCTCAAGCAATCGCAGCATTTTTTTTTTCAAAATAAAGCATATTTTATGTAATCTTTCTTTGTCAGTTGATACGAGAAAGAGAATTTTTAAAAGCTAAATATAAATCCTGTCTTGAAGTGAATCACAGACAGTTGGTAAATTAGTGACAAATTATTTGGAAGCTGCAGAGATGTGGCTTTATAGACGGATGATGAGAATACCCTGGACAGATAAAAAGAGCAATGAAGATGTCTTAAAAAAAAGGCTTACTAAGAGAACTGATTGCTCACATCAGAAGGAGACAATCAACATTCTTTGGTCATGTGATGAGATGGAGAAAACTGGAGTACATCGTGACAGCAGGAAAGCCAAAGGGGAGGAGAGGCAGAAGGAGACCGAGAGAAAAGATGCTCCACAGTTTGTCATTATGGCATAGAGGGTCATCTGTGTCAGAGTTGATTGAAAGTAAACGAGAAAGAAGTTTGTCGACAGACTTTAGGAAGAAGACATAAAATACATACAAAATAAATACTTGTGAAATGCGCTGTCTTCTTAAGATCACTAACAACACTAGACGAGTCAGGGTTACGAATACCAGCGTTAGAGAGAAAGTTGGAATTAGACCATGTCTGGGTTATACTGACAAAGAATGAAATAGTTCGACCATTTAGTGAGAGAGCAGCAGGACAAAACTGCACATGCGACATTTTACAGCCGGACATGAGGAAGGAAGGCCACAGGAAGACCGAGAAAGTGATGAACAAATGATGAAGCTGAAAAACTGCAAACAAGATTAACAAATCCACGCCCAAGCCACCCGAGAAGAGCAACATAAATACAAAAAATTACGACACTGGGCAACAACCTGGTATCGGTGAGACGACAAAACCACGACACTTGGCTACAACCTGGTATCGGTGAGACGACAAAACCACGACACTGGGCTACAACCTAGTATCAGTGAAACGTCAAAACCACGTCACTTGGCTACAGCCTGGTATCAGTGAGACGACAAAACCACGACACTGGGCTACAACCTAATATCAGTGAAACGTCAAAACCACGTCACTTGGCTACAGCCTGGTATCAGTGAGACGACAAAACCACGACACCGGGCTACAACCTGGTATCAGTGAGACGACAAAACCACGACACTGGGTTACAACGAGGTATCAGTGAGACGACAAAACCACGACACTGGGTTACAACCTGGTATCAGTGAGACGACAAAACTACGACACTGGGTTACAACCTGGTATCAGTGAGACGACAAAACTACGACACAGGGCTAGAACCTGGTATCAGTGAAACGACAAAACCAAGACACCAGGCTACAACTTGGTATCAGTGAGACGACAAAACAATGATACTGGGCTAAAACCTGGTATCAGTGTGACGACAAAACTACGACGCCGGGCTACAAAACTGGTATCAGTGTGACGACAAAAATACGACACCGGGCTACAAAACTGGTATCAGTGTGACGACAAAACTACGACACCGGGCTACAAAACCTGGTATCAGTGTGACGACAAAACTACGTCACCGGGCTACAAAACTGGTATCAGTGTGACGACAAAACTACGACACCGGGCTACAAAACTGGTATCAGTGAGACGACAAAAGAAGAAGAAGAACCAAAAACACACACACATACACACACACACAAACACGCACACATGAGGCGGCAAAGCAAGGAGAGACTATTACATTGTAGATCACACTGAAGTTAAAAAGAATTTGAGGTTGTTCGGCGATGTCAAACGTCAAGGTGGCCTGAAAAAAAAAAAAAAACAGTTATGGAGGGTACAGTTTCCAGGGAAAGAAGACAGAGACAGAACTACTCGAACGTGAATTCGAGACACTGAAGACGCATTGGTTTTTAAAGGAGATAGGTCTGGAGAATTGGCTTGACAAAGAAAGATTCAATTTTTTTTAACTTCTCGTTCTTTTTTAGGATGAAATTTTTCGTTATTTGAAGCCCTACTCTGGCTTTTGCCAGAGGCCGCAATATAGCCTGACCATAAATATGGCCTAAAGGCTTAACGCGGTTCCTGGGACCTCTCCACGGTGATGCTCACCCACAAGGTGGCACTTTGTGTCATCGGGTGTTTATCGATTGCGTGATGTCCTGGTGGGGTAGAAAGTCAATCAGGAGCTGCGTGGTCTTGGGGCATGGTGTCCGCCTCGAGTGCTAGAGGTTCCAGGTTCAATCCCCGGCAAGGGCTGGCATTTTTTTTTCACTGCTAGTAATTCCCTCGGGTCTCTGGGTAGTGAGATGGGAAGCCCGTGTGTATTGTTGCGCAAGTATAAAATTCCTTATCAGTTGAAATCGGAAAGAGTAGCCTAACCTCGCTGCTCGGGCAAAATTTTGAAATTCCAAATACACCCAAAGTATTTCAGGATTCCCGCCGGTGCTACAGAGCCTGTTCACTGTACTGAGCTTCCTCGGGCTCTGACTTGAGTTAGAAGAAAAACAGAGCACTTATGGATTACTACCCGTGTGCCATGATGTTGATCTGTTGTTCAAACCTCAAACCTCAAATAGAGACTTTCACGCATGCCATAACGAAAGCGACTTTCTGCAAAACGAACTGCTGATCAATGATAAAAACCACAAACGGCAATCACATGTTAGGATTGGTTTTAACGTCCTGTAACATGTTAGGATTGGTTTTAACGTCCTGCAATCACATGTTAGGATTGGTTTTAACGTCCTGCAATCACATGTTAGGATTGGTTTTAACGCTTTGTAACAGGTTTGGATTGGTTTTAGCGCCATGTAACATGTTAGGTTATTGGTTTTAACGTCCTGTGACATGTTGGGATTGGTTTTAACGTCCTGTAACATGGTAGGAATGGTTTTTTTAACGTCCTGTAAAGGATATGCAGTCAACGCGTTTTTTTTTTAAAACACAGATGGCAGTAAACATTCAACACTGATTTAGTGTAACTAATATAGAAACAAACAAAACACACACACAAACACACACACACACAACGAAAAATCCAAGTGCTGGCAAAGTAAAGTAACCAAACAGCTTAAATGAAGTTAACGATATCAATTATCATTAGCCGGCAGGCTACACCCATCTGTTTTCTTTCGTTTCTGTAATATTTTGAGTACATTTTTACCTGCACAACCTGGCAGAAGCAATTCAATGTGCAGATAACTCAGGCATCGTCCCTTTTCCCCCTCCACATCATCATCGTCTTTATTGTCGTCATCATCATCATACCATTACCTTGTTGGCCCATTATACACTATACAGAGTTTACATTCTAGTCCTCTATTCTGTCTGGTCATATAAATCTCTCTAGTCCAATATGACGGATAGGCCGGCTGATCGCTGAGGTTTTGATAATTTTTTGTTTTAGCGTAGTTTGAATTTGCTAATGCAATTTCCTTTTTTTTCGGATTTTTATTTAAAAGAAATCATCATCATCCTTAACCCACGAGAGCGTCTTGTTGTGCCATTTTACGCTACACAGTGCTCACAGTGTCACCCTCCATCCAGTTCTACCCTATACGATCCTCTCGATATCATGAATAGAGTCCATTCAAAACACCCTTGGTCTCTCTCAACAGCCTTCGTTTCGTAGTTTCTCTTAGACGTAGAGGATATTGATGATGAAGGCGTTGATGATGATGATGATGGTCACGATTTGGGGGGGGGGGGGGGGGGGGGGCGTGTGAATTTAACTCCTTGAACGGGGATTTTCTGCACATTTTCGCTCATGATGTGTATTGAATCCGTTCTTTTTTCAGGACAATGGTTTGTGTTTTCATCAGCGTATTCGTCTTTGTTCATCTTCGTTCTTCTCCCTTTCGTCCTCTTCATCTTCGTTCTCTTGATTCTAAGTCTCAATTGAATATGCTTAGTCTGATACTAGATTTATCCCGTTCTCTCTCTAGAAAAAAAACAGCTTGTGAAAACATGCAAATTCCACTAAATGGCATTGGGTGAAAGGGCGAAAGCTCTTGCGCCGCTGGATCGATAACAACAACAACAACAACAACAACAACAACAACAACAACAACAACAACAACAACAACAACACCGTTCTATCCTGTGCAGATTTCTCGATATCATGGATAGAAGTATTCAAGCCAGCGACTTTGGCCTCGCTCATCAACGTTAGTTTTGGGGTTTCTCCTGCGTGACCTCGTTTCCTCAGGCAATGTGTTCCGCATTTCAGTGACTGTTTTGTGATTGTTCGCTTCTCATCAAGATGTGCCCAGTACACCACCGCCATCTTATCTGTCTTGTAACTGTTGGTTTCAACTGCTACCTAGTGTAGTGAGCAATAAGCCAACGTAGGGCGCTATAAAATTCTCAGAATATCTTGGAAAAATACTGGAGAAATACTGACATCTTGAAAGATCTGAACATCAAGGAAGATATGCTAATAAACAACATCCTGTCCCGGAAGCTGAAATATTTTGGTCATATCAAGCGCCACGACGGATTGGAAAGAATTATAGCAGAAGGCATTGTACCAGGAAGGAGGGGCAGGGGCCGACCGACACGAAGATGGGCACAGGATTTAAGTTACTCCTTAAATATGTAAGTACATGAGGCGGGAGAACTGGCTAGAGACCAAATTTCTTTCAGGCAGACCGTGATGAGAGCGACGTTCTGTAAAGGACCTGCTACATTATGATGAGAGTGCTATCAGGGTGCTCTGTGGACACGTGTGAGTATAGGTTCTCATCTGGGTGTTTCCATGTTAGATTCATGCAGTTTTTCATATAAATCGTATAAGGATGTGAATCATGAAAGTTAGTAAATTAGTGCCAACTTTTTTGGAAGATGTGCAGATGAGGTTTTATAGACGTGTAATGAGAATACCTTGGACAGATAACAAGAGTAATAAAGACGTCTTGAAAGAAACTGACTCACGAAGAGAACGGATTGCCCACATCAGGTAGAGACATTCTACATTCTTTGGTCATGTGATGAGAAGGAGAAAACTGAAGTACATCGTGACAGTAGGAAAGTTGGAGGGGAGGAGAGGCAGAGGGAGACTGAGAGAAAAGATGCTTGGCAGTTTCACATCACTGCGTAGAGGATCATCTGTATCAGAGTTGACTGAAAGTACATGGGACAGAAGGTTGTGGACAGACATGACTACCAGCGCCACACGGCATGAACTTTAAGATGAAGAAGAAGCATCATGCTAGGTAAGTGAATCAAGTGTTTATGTTGTCTGCAGGAGTTGTCACAGTAACAAGGTTCCAGCATCATGCTGGGTAAGTGAATCAAGTGTTTATGTTGTCTGCAGGAGTTTTTTCTGGAACTCCTAGTTATCCTCAGTAATTGCTGGGGTTTTTAAATGTTAACATAAAACACTTTGTACCTTCTGGACGTCACAGCCAAATTAGGAAAGAACGATAGAAAGTGACCTGAGGGCGGTATCCAGCAGTAACAAGGTTCCAGCATGATGGGTTTCGTGATGTGATCTTTAGTGATATCTCGAGCTAACATGACAGGCAGCAAACGGGAGGTCTAGATGTTTTCTCAACAGATAATGTGCAGCGGCCTGTATGTTGTCAGAGAGACACTTACAATAAACAGGAAGGGTGCCAGAAGCTGCCATTGAAGCGTAATGTGGTAGGAAGTTAGTGCAGCTTCTTGAATGCTGGTATGAGAAAAAGGAAGAATGACTGTATTATTGTATTACCTCTTCGAGTCCAATGGGGTTTAGCATCACAGGCCCAAGGGGTAGTCAAGAGAGACGTAAAATCGCCGCATCTTGTGTTCATTAGGCTTCTATGTAGGAAACTATGAATGTATGACACGTTTCTTGAGACTCAAAGAGTTTATTATGTATCGTGATACAAGCCATTCTATCATGTCGTGCCTGTATACAGTGTACAGTCTCTGACGGTGGGTAAGACCAAACTCCCCTATCAAGCCCCACATGAACACCTGAAGATAAAAGAAAACGGGGAAGACCAAGTGTGTAGAACCCTGTGTAGAACCATCATCAGGGAAGACTCAACCATAGGCCTAACAAACATCCAAGACCTAAAACAGGTGGCAACGAACCACCAGACATGGAGAACTATGGCCTCTGCCGTATGCACTGCCCCAGGCTTGAGAGGAAAAACTGTGGCCAAAATTATCTGTTACTGTTGGGTGGCAGCTGCGGCTCGTGAGTACTGCCACTGTTACACTAACCTTAGTCAGGTTGGCAACTGTGTGTGTCGGTCTGGTCCAGTTCAAGTGTGTAGGGAGACTGGACAGGCTTGCTTTCCCAGACATTTCTCCGTTATCTTGGGTTTTCTGGAACTCCTAGTTATCCTCAGTAATTATTAGGGTTTTTAATTTGTTAAAATAAAACCCTTTGTATCTACTGGACGTCAAAACCAAATTAGGAAAGAACGATAGAAAGTGACCTGAGGGCGGCATCTCTGACATGGAAAACTGCACTGAAGATTGCACAGGCCAGGAAAGCATGGACAGTCCTCTCTGAAGCCTTCTGTGCCACTAGGCATAAAGATAGTTGATGATGATGATGACTTTTTCTAGGACAACCATTGGTTTATGTCAATTTTCGTCTTCGCTCTCCTCTTCTTTATATTAGAGTTAAATATTCTAAGTTTTCTTCTTCTTCTTTGCGACCAGTTTCGTATGCTCAGGTTATCTGTTGTGTTGCCTCCATGAACCGGCAAGTTAGCAACAAGTCTCCAAGCGTTTTCCCAATGTTTGTCCTGGATGTCTCTTACCTCTGGCCGTATGTTTTCTGGCAGGTTTTGCTGTATAGAGCAGCTCTGCTGTATGTTCTCATGTGCTTAACAGTTCCAGGGCACTGTGTGGACTTTGCAACCTTCCTTCTGTACATGTGTCTGAAGTTTCTGTTCTTAGCTGAAAAATTGTGGCATATACTGTCTCCTGTTTAGTCTGTTGATTAAGTCGTCTAGATGTTTGTGTTTGTTCCTCGACTCCTGGATTTTCTATACTTCTCCTTCATCGTGTCTTTACCAATTGCTGCGATAAGGGAACGAGGTTCCGTTTTCTGAATGTTCCTTCTGTGGATAGTTCAACCGCCATCTATATTCTGCAATTCCACAATGGGCTGGGATCCACAGCCGGACTGGTCTCTGAGAGTTTTTTGAGTCAGCAGATTTAAATTTGACACTAAGAATAATTCAGTCAACACCTGACGAGTCACTATCATTTTATTAGTTTCTCTATATATACCTATATGAAGCGCCACTGAGGACTGGGAAAAAAAAAATAATAGCAGAAGAGATGGTAACAGAAAAAGGGACATCAGGGGAGCAGCATGTAGATGGGCATAGGATATAAGTCACACAATGGAAAGTTCACGATACTTGAGGTTTGGCAAGTGACTGAGTTTTTCTCGGAAAGACCGTTAGTTACATGGACCTAGTTTTTCCGCAGTTATAAGTTCAACTCTTTCAGAGTTATTAAGACACACCCACACTGGAACACCGAAAGAATGAATTAATTCATCAAGAACTGACAAAGATTTATATTTTACATTACACAATTCCTTCTTCTTTGCGTTCCTTTTTTAGTTTGCTCAAGTCAGACCATAAGGTGGGTTGCCTCTATGAACCGACATGTCAAAAGGAGATCCTTCACGAATCCTCAAAGCTTGCTCTGCACACTTTGCTCTTTAGGTTAGGTGTCTTTTCGAAGTTGTATGTAGAGTGGGACAGGTCTGCAGAATGTGCTCAGGTTTTTGTGGTCTTGTCTGACAGGCACACTGTGGGGACTGTACAGTCTTTATTTTTGTCATGTGGTAGTTGAGCCTGCAAGGGCCTGTTCGTAGACGGAAAATGGTTGTATGTTGCTTTCTGTTGAGTTCGCTGATGGGGTCTTCTGGTAATCTGGTAATCCTAGTTTCAGCTTCATAGCAAACGGGTCACCCCACACATGCTCCGCTCCTGTGCCAACGAAAAACAAACGCAGCTCACAGTGTCACGCCATGCACTCAACTCAGAAGCTGGCGACGAAAACTACATCCTTCCAGTCTACAAATGGAGCAAAATGCACGGCCACCGTCTGGAAAAATATTTGCCACGGCTTTAAAAAAAAAAAAAAAAAAAAAAAAAAAAAAGGTGGCCGTACCTAGCGTCCATTTTGACCGGAAGAATTATATGAGGGTTAATAAACGGTCACCCCAGCAGTACCCTCATTATTAGCTGGGGAAGGGACTTAGGACATTACATCCACCAGCAGGCGTCGCCCCTACAACGACCTGCCTGCCTTCGTTAACGACTGTTCACCCAACAGCCATGCAGTTCTTTGGCACGAAGGAGACACCTTGAACTTGGGTTTCGTACTGCCGACTCCCTACTAAGATGTTATTTTATGTTCTGTTATCACAATTAATGTCACTGCACATTGGGCATACCCATGCGTGCTCAGTTATCCGAAGCAGCAGCCACTCTAAAGTACTTCTACTAATTGTCCCCCCATGAGAAGTGGTATATTGTCTCCTTTCTCGGCCTCGAAGACGGCAAAGACGTGCATCACCATGCTTAACTCCCATGTCACGCAATCGTGTTAGTGTCAGGATTCTCATTCTCCACTAGCCCGGTTCGTACAGCGTTGACTTGTGTCTGCTCTTTCCATACTTTTTCCTGCAATCATTAGTGCAGTGCTTGCCAGTTGGTCTGCTCGCTCATTTCCCTTCACGCCCGCATGACCCGGTGTGTAGATCCAGGTTACGGAGGTTAAGTGCGATTTCCTGATGCTTTCTATCCATTCAGAGCGCATACTGCCTGTTGCTATCTTCTGAAGCATATTCATTGAGTCTGAGACAATTACTACCTTGTGTGGCGGTTTGCTCGGATACCCATGCTAAAGCTCTAGAAGCAGCGGCTATATTCCATTGTCATGCTTGACGTGGTTGTCTGGTAAGCGCCGCTGTCCTCATGTATTGTTTTCCCCTTTCTTTGCGCTGTGTATGGCCCATGCTGACCTTGATCCGCGCTTCATCACAGATCCATCTGTGTAGATGATGGTATCTTCTGGGTCTGAATGCTGATCTATCAGTTCCCTTACTTCTGTGTCTACCGCCGCGGGAATTTGATCCCTGCAGTACCTTCCGAGTGTGATGACAACCTTAGAAATGCCATGCATGTCTACTGGTGTATTCGTCCATTCTTTTCCGTGGCTGATCACGTCTAGGTCACATACCTGCTGGATTAAGTCCTCAGCCTTTGCCATCCAAGAGCAGCCCCTTTTGAGACGCGTTCCTTTTGTGTCGTGAATAGCTTTGTGTAATGGGTGGTTAACATCTGCCGATACCCTCATGTAAGCCTTGACCTGTGCCACTTTGTATCTGCTTGTCATAGTCGGCAGACCCAGGATATAACGCATGGCGTTGCAGGAGGTGTCTTTTGTGCAGCCGAGTATGAGTCTCATGGCCTCATTCTGTACTCGGTCCAGTCTTTCTAGCTGGGTTTTGCTGACAGTGAAAAGGCCGAGACCATAGTCAATGACGCTAAGCACAAGCCCTTGATAGAGAAGGAAAAGTAGACGTTGTTCAATATCAGCTGCTGCTAGCACCTTGAGTGCTGTCAAACCTTTCCTGGCTCTAAGTATGACGTTGTCTACGTGGCATTTGTATGACAAGCAATCTGTCAAAGCATGCCCAGGTAATTTCATGGTGTCCGTTCTCCATCGATGTCCACACCACAGATGCTTACGACTGGCGTTGGTGTACTCACGATGTGGGTATTCAGAGAGAACCATGTTAAGGAGGCTTTGGACGGTTCACATGAGCTCTTGATTCCTGGCACCACTCACTAAGTCTGTCTAGTTCGTGTTGTAGTGTGGTTGTAATTTCCTGCCTGTTTTTACCTCGACGGTACACACGGATATCATCTGCATACGACATTGTTCTGCCTAGGCCTACGCGTTGTGCACTAGTGACTCCTGCTGTGTACACATTGAAGAGCACAGGCGACAATGGTGATCCCTGGGGCAGACCCATTAGGACGCGTTGAGGTTCGGATGCCCATTCACCACATCGAAGCGACACTGTTCTTTCAAATAGCGCTGCTGCGATCCAGTTGACCAAATTTGTTTCTATCTGCATATCCAACAGCAGTCTGATGAGCATGTTGTATGGGACGCTGTTGTA
The DNA here is from genome assembly GCA_905116865.2 of Candidula unifasciata. Taxonomy (NCBI): domain Eukaryota; kingdom Metazoa; phylum Mollusca; class Gastropoda; order Stylommatophora; family Geomitridae; genus Candidula; species Candidula unifasciata. The sequence goes on along the minus strand of CAJHNH020003165.1, from coordinate 61,242 downwards.
CGCAGCTTCTAAGTCAATAGCGGCTGCAGCCGTTTCTATTCCCTCCTGGAAACCTTCGTATGTGTCGTAGGCTGATGGGGTCTTGTGGACGTTTACTGTTAGTTTGTTCTCTCCACAATTCCTTGTATTTTCCCTCGATAAATGTTCTTATTTCTAGTAATGAGAATGAACGGGTGTGTTGTTTCTTCTTTGTTAAATTTTTTTTTTTTTTTTTTTTTTTTTTTTTTTTTTGCAAGTACAAAATTGGAAACTGAAAATGCTAAAGCAAGATAAGATCGGAGATTTTTGTTCTGTCGGTGGCCAAAATAAAATCCTAAACTGCACAGTTTGGGGCGACAGCAACAGCCACGCTGCATCAGACTCAAAGACTCTCTGTCTAGACTCTAAAAGTGGGAAATACAGAGAGAAATGGCTTAGGCATTGCGAACGCGCTTCGTAGTGCCGGGTTCGATCCCAGCTGCGGAGGACTTGTCTTGCCTTGGTTTCGACAGAGGTACGGAGAGCTGACTATTCAGTTGCAATGGCAAACTATTGAACGTACAACTTGCCTTGAAAAACCACAGCCAAACCATGCTGGGGTTGGTTTTGCGACGTCCTGTAAAGAATACGCAACTAATTTTTTAACAGACAGAAATAGCGATTTTTAGTAAAAGTAGCACAAACAACTGTGCCCTCTTCGCAATGAAGGTTGGCAATGTATCCACTACGAACTATGGTAACACTACGTGATGAAATCCCCAGTCTCTTCCACCGTGTGTGTCTGGAAGTCACATGAACTGACTTTTTTCTAAACCTCCCACTGCAGAAATTGATTTTAATGAACTTGGAGGATTGCATTGGGAACGGCATCGGGGACCAGGTCGCCCATTGGCTGGCCAGTACACGGCTTTGTCGTCGGACGGGACAGTATTTGGTTCTGTCTCTTTTAGATAGCATCAACACTGCAAGTGTCATTTTCAGGTCTACTTGGTGGCCAGCAATATTAAGCTAAGCTAAGAAAAGCTAAGTTAAGAAAAACCTAAGTCACAATTATAACCAAAAGCTCCCCCTTTTGCGATGCTGGTTGAATGTGACGATTTTCGTCTCACCAAAAAAACGGAAGGACGGGACACTGGACAAGGATTTCACTACTCTCTAAGCCACAAAACCGTCTTTCTTAAACCTTTTTATTTTTGGTCTACAAGTGCAGAAATCTAGACACGTGGATAACATCCGACGGAAGATTATCAAAGAGATAAAGAAACAGAATAGGGCAAGCCAAAAGTGCATTTAAAAAAATTGAAGAACATTTTGTGCAATAAATCTATGTCATTGGAGGTTAGAAAACGAATTCTTGCAGGCTCTATACACGGCTTGAAGCCTGGAAAATTAATAAACAAGAGGAACAAAATCTTGAGGCCCGGAGATGTGGTTTTACAGAAGAATACCAACAATTCCTAGGACAGCTAAAACAAAAAAGCCACTTAGACGTTTTAAAAAAGGCGAGTGCTCAAAGAAAACTTATCACAAATATCAGAAAAAGACAGTCATCATATTTGTTTGAGGGGGGGGGGGGAGGTAAGGATCATGTTATGAGAAGAGGGAGAGTGGAAACATGTTGTGTTCACTGGAAAGATCTGTGGAAAGACAGACAGGGAAGACAGTTTAAGAAGATTCTTGACAGTCTTGTGTCATGGCATGAAAGAGTGTCAGGAAATGAACTGATACATGCAGCTGTGGATCAGGGATTGACCAGGGGCATGATCGCCCAAGCCAGTCTGCAAGGTACCTAATAATAATGACGAAAATATATCTAAGCTTCAGCAACGTTATGATTTTCAAACCTGGCAGTAGACCACGGCTCCCAGATCGACCCAACCTAAAGGGCATACCAGGTATAGTCATGGGAAGTCTTTTTTTTCTTCGCGTTCACCAGCTGCAAACTCTGGCGGAAAGTTTTGGTTGTTCATCCACTTTTGGACTGAAGTCCTATTTCCGAACCTGAGTGTTGGGTGTGTATCAGTTTTACAGATCTGATTCATTCGTTTGCAGACTGATGATTCCTCGCCTCCCAGGCAGATGCACTCCGACTTCGAAGGAAGCTCCTAATTAGTCTACTTTTACTACATACTTTTGGGTAGGCAGTGGGCCTATTCTTGTTTTCCCTATAATAGGACCCCGGAACCCACATGGGGAATCGTGGGAAGTAAAGGCGGCTGGTATGATGTTGTTACATAAAATTTACATAGGTCTAGCCCTATTTGCTCACTACGCGTGAAGGCGTGAAAAAAGGTCCTTTACTAAAAGATATCTTAACTTCGAAATTTCAATCTTAGAATGGAGGTGGAGGCGGTCACTGCAGTTGTCCGTTGGCTTGAGAACACAACACAACACAACTCACACACACACACACACACATCGTTATTATAACTGACCGAGAAAGGATGCTGTAGAAGGTAAAAATAAGCATGTTTCGTGCAGAGTGGCGTGCTTTGCTTCTGAGAACACTGATAAGCAACATCGTCAAGATCTTCTCTCTGGGGGATGCGGGGTGTTTGGAAATGAACAGGCGGACAGATTAGCTGGCTCTGCACAATTTAATGGAATAACAACGCATAATAAGTAGACATAGTTAAGGCATTATTGGAGCACGTGTCCATTATGGAGAAACAAACGGATCATCGTCTGGGGAGAGTGATGCAGCGAAGGGTGACAAGACCATCTGGTCGAAGCCTGACGCTCAGAGGAAAAGCAAGACAAACAATAATCAGATTGCTAGTAGTGCCACTGGTTTTGTAACTCGGGGCTGGCTGCTGAAGATGGGGACGGAGCGCTAATGGTAATACTCCAAGTGCCGCGATGTCGCTTCTTGAATCAACTCAGCTCTATTTAGCTTCGAAATAGGATGAAGGTAAACTTATAATTAACCACAAATCTGACAAAAAGAGGATGGTGAGGTAATGTACAGCAAGGACCTCGAAAGAGAAAGCCTGTTTCTGGGACGAATGGAGGACGCTAATATCTGCAGCAATGTAACCTCAAGAGGTGGGAATGCCGAAGAAGAAGACCAACGATCACGGAATCAACCAGTTAAAAAGAGCTGATTTATTCTTTACCAAGTAGTTCATTAATTTATGTCATAACATCTTTATTATGCCTTACAATTTATCCATGATTTTCTCATCATTGTTTCAAAATCTACCGACGCCACAAACTATTTTCCTATTCAACTGTTATTTTTTCCCAATGATTTCTAAATGGCACACAATTATAAATAAGCCCAGGTTGTCGAGTTCTATTACCTTGTTTTAATCAGAAGTTAATTAAACGAAAACGGACTATGGATATTAGGTCACAGATATGTGTTTAAGTCAGATTTGCAGTGTTGCTCAAAATAATGAATTCACTTTCATTCACGCATATTTCCTTGAAAATACATTATATATTAATAATACACACACGAGAGAGAAACACACACACACACAGAGAGAGAGAGAGAGAGAAAGTGAGAGAGAGAGAGAGAAGAGAGAGAGAGAGAGAGAGAGAGAGAGAGAGAGAGAGAGAGAGAGAGAGAGAGAGGAAGGTCTAAAGTTTACAAACTTACAAACAGACGTTATTGGTGTCTGCTGCACGACAAACATCTAATCGGTACTTAGATGCTTCTTCCTGTGTGGGATGAGTTCGGCTACGGCTTATATGTTTACCGAGCAGCAGACGGCGGCCATACTGAACATTTGTAACCTCTATGGAAGTTTTAGACCTTTCTCTCTCTCTCTCTCTCTCTCTCTCTCTCTCTCTCTCTCTCTCTCTCTCTCTCTCTCTCTCTCTCTCTCTATTCTGCCTGGCAAAGCCGGACTTTTTTTCCCCTTCAAATATGACCTTGGCTGCCAGGTCGACCCAACCTTGAGTGGGTACCAGGTGCTGTCCTAGGAACTAAAAGAGGCCGGCGTGATGCTGACCACGTCACCCATCTTGTGCCGTTGGTATATAAAACATAGGTCTAGCCTTATGTGATAGCGGGAAGAAAGAAGGGGGAAAAACAGAAGGGAATGGATAAAAAGGAGAAAATTGTGATTAGAACAAAAGTCATAATAGTTCCCCGCTAAACAACAAAAACAGAAAAGTAAAGAAAAGACGGGTTCTCCTCCGCAGAGATCCCAGATATTTCACCGAGACCCTAACTATGGATATCTGCATAATAACGTTACATGACGTCGACCTAACAACATGGGTACACACACCTAGACAACCACGAGCTACAGTTCCTAAATTAAGTCAAGCAAATGAATTATGATCACATTAAACAGTTTATTTTACTCAACATCACATCAGCGTGGTCAACAAATAACAACAACAGCGTGCTCGACCAGAATCTAAAATGCTAATCGTTAAACCAAATGAACGTACCACCGCCTGAAATCAGTCAGACCACGGACTTCCCTTGCGGTCGCCATACCTGTTGACTGGCCCATTGTGCAAAGCAACAGTCGCTAGGTAGGCTAGCGCAAAGTCCGTCCGGAGGTCGAATATAGCGAAACTCTGTCAGTCCGGTCTTTAAATACCACAGTGGCCTGATTTTTCCCGCGTTATCGTCTAACACTAATAAATGGTCATGTTTCTTCTTTGGCCTGTTGGCCATTTTCAAACCAGAATAAATCTACGATCTTTAATTTGCTGTAATGTAGTCTTCGTCGTTTCCACCCTATTACATGGCAGCTTATTATTTTTGTTGACCTCCTGGCAACTACACAATAGATTACATCAATTGTCTACAAATCATCCCCCAACTCATGTTCTACATCGCACAGAGTTACTGGCCATAGCCACTTGGAATAAAATCATCCTCCCAACATCATGTAATCACTAGTTGCTTGCAGTATCATCAAATAACATTCACCCAAAAATAGCTGACATTGATATATGATCAAAGCATGACTCGTCCCAATGAAACTGGATAAGGAACGTATAAGTCCCAAATAAGAAATTACAAAGATGGCAGTGGTCATGAAACATCCAGTGAACATTTGCGTTTTAGTTTTAGCTACCATCTGTAAATAAAATCAGTACAAACCCCCCATCTACATCAATAATGGCGATATCATCGGAACACGTTGGCATGTGCGCGTGGGTCCGAGACGCCATCAGAGTAGAATAAACCCCCATCTAATCCGCTCCTCGCTAAAACAATTCGTTAAACACATACCAAATCACCACTAACACACAGCAAGCAAAACCTAAAAAAACATGTTACTGCAAAAAAAAAAAAAACATAGTCATAAGTTAACATCCGGATTCTTGATCAGTTGAATTTCGGACTCTGCGCCAGCTTACCTAGCGACTGTGCTTTGCACAATGGGCCAGTCAACAGGCATGGCGAGCGTAGGGAAAGTTTGTGGTCTGACTGATTTCGGGTCACGGTACGTTCAGTGGGTTATATGGTTTTAAAATTGATTTTCATTTGTATTCTTGTTAAGAGATAGTTGGATGGTAGATCGCTATATATTTGAGATTCTGGTCGAGCACGTTGTTATCGTAATGTCGTTATTTGTTGACCACGCTAATGTGATGTTAAATAAAATTGTGTTTAACGTTGTAATCATAGTTACAGTTGTTTCCTTCAGCTTAAGACTTGTAGTTAGCGTGCGTAGTTTAGTTTATTCGTTATTTGGCTATATTAGACTTTACACAGAAAATTTCTTGCCTGGGTGAGATATTCTGATCTCTCCCCCACAAAAACGAACTATTTTTCTTTAATTTTTTTTCTTGCTACCAAGGCAGCTTATGGTTGGGTTTGGCGCACCACGTGACATTGTTTAGAGCTCTTGTAGGTTCGGAGTCGAGATTTCAAGGAGTAGATTTCCATATTATCCTTTAGTTATCTTTTCTCTTTTCCATGCATCACAAGTTAACCCCCCCCCCCCCCCTTTTCTGCTTTGCTTCTAGTACACTTATATACAAAGTACGCCTGAAAGGCGTAAACAAGTTTCATTTACTTTATTCTCTCTCTCTCTCTCTCTCTCTCTCTCTCTCTCTATATATATATATATATATATATATATATATATATATATATATATATATATATATATATATATAGTATATCTAAAATGTTTTTAAAGAAATATGCATGAATAAAAGTATATCCATCATTTAATATATTAAGTGTAGTTGTCTGTAGACATCGACTCTACTGGTTTCGCTCCTGCCGAAGTCAATACTTTCAATTTCTGAGATACCAGTAGCACTTCAAGTACCAGAAATCACAAGTAATTCGGCAAACTACAGTGCAGAGGGCTACCCCTGCAGGCCCCAATTTGCCCCCACCCCTCGAAACCAAGAAAACCCACAAGTGTCTTGTTGAAGTCGTCATTAACCGCAAACCCCTAGAGATTCATCTGTACGTAGTTAATTACTAAACAGTCTGGGAAAAACCCCAAGGGACTTTGACAGAAAGTAATGGAGGGTTAAGAAAAGGGAATGATAGAGTGTGCAGAGATCTTACATTCAATCAAGCTGACAGAAAAATCTCTTCTGCGTCAACCTTTAAACGGTAATAGGCCCGTTGAAGTTTACAGCTAAGCTGTGATATCTGCGCTATTTAATCCAACACATCCGATTTCTACAAACGTCCAATTACTTGCATTATACGATATGAATATGGGAGGGGGTGTGGGCGGGGGGGGGGGGGGGTCCGAGAGGCGGCTATAAACTTATTCTATTTACCTCCAGAATAAGGTTCATTGTTGCCCACTAGTGGGGTGGTTATTTATTCATTATCAACAACATCGTCGTCATCGTCATCCTCAACATCATCCATTCATCTACCTCCAAACAGACAACTCGAAAAAAGAAAAAAAAAACTATTACGCACGCAGTCTCTTGTACATTTTCTAGGAAGCCATATAAAAGATGGCGGGTAGCCGATTACGGCCAGACTGGTTTGGACTTCTGAGGGTGCAATACCGGTTTCCTTTATTGACAATTAACACCAACAGTGAGCTGCAGTTCCGGTATGGGATTGTCAGTGTTGGCACATCCAACAGCTGCCTTATGCGTTTTTACTCTGCGTGTGCAATCTTCAAGATTTTGCTGGCATTGACATGTTTTCATTTTTTTTTTTCAAAATGGGACAGTGAAGGATAGATAAAGTTTTTCTACGAATTCCGCTGGCACATAAACGGAACAGTTCAAGGGCAACCTGTCTGCAGTGGGGTTGGAACCTCGATCAACCAACTAATCAACTGTAAACATCCGCAGATCCGAACACAAAACCTTTAGGAGCACAGTCACGGGTTTAGCCTCAGGACTACCTCAGCTCTCATCGACATCTAATTACCCTCTAATCCCACATTTAAAACTAGAGTGAGAATGTATCGACATCTCTATTGTAAGAAAGACCCCTGTCTTATGTGTCTCTCTCCTTGAACCACGACCAGACAAGACAGAAAGCAGGAAGTCCCACAGACGGAGCTAATGAACCAACATCTGCGTTAAGCAAGTTCCGACAGCGACCACAAATGTGTCACCAACTTCCTTGACAATATGGTTATCGTTTTGAATAGACCAATCTACGTCAAAATGACAATCTTTACGACAGACGCCTAACGCTTCAGGAGTTGTAAGGGGGACTGTGTGTGTTTTAGCCAGCACAATAGCAACCGCAACTGAATAGGAGCTGAACAGAAAATAGATAAGAATATATGACATTTGTTAAGCTGGTTACATAAGTTCACTTTCAATTAATAGACACGGGGCTTTTTCATATTCTTCTTCTTCGTCTGCCTTTCTGTCCCCCAATGGAGCATAGGCCCTCAACAAACTCATGCCAAGTCATTCTATCCTTTGCTATCCCATAAAGCACTTCCTATGACCCCCCCCCCCCCATCCGCCCTCCCCACTCTCTTTAACTTTACTCTTTAACTCCCTCCATGCTTTTTTTTTTTGGGGGGGGGGGGGGGGGAAGGGGGGCCTTCCTTTATTCCTATGCCCCTGTGGGTTCCAGTGCAAAGACATTCTAGTTTTTTTGTTATCCTCTTTTTCCCAACGTGTGTCCTATCCAACGCCAGCGCCTTTTCTCCCTATTTCATAATATAGACAAGAAAACGAATGTGCATATCTAATTTACTACCATTATAGCAATTAAAGACAAAGGTGCGAGTTTCTTATTACAAGATTACTGTCGGCTGTGTTGATGTCTCATTGTTATTGACGTTATTGTTGTATTGTTGTTGATGTTGTTGTTGTTGTAGTTTTCCTCATTTTCCTCCTCCTCCCCCTTCTTCTTCTTCTTCTTCTTCTTCTTCTTCTTCTTCTTCTTCTTCTTCTTCTTCTTCTTCTTCTTCTTCTTCTTCTTCTTCTTCTTCTTCTTCTTCTTCTTCTTCTTCTTCTTCTTCTTCTTCTTCTTCTCCTCCTCCTCTTCCTTCACTGCGGCTTTCCTTTCTCCTCCTACTTCTTTTTCTTTTTTCTGTTATTTGTCCTCGACACTTTTTCCCTTTTATCTTGATCGACTACTCACCTTTAGCGTTTTCAATCAATCAATTAATCAGCCAGTCAATCAGTCTACCAATAATTAAATCAGCCAATCATTCAGTCAGCTATTAATTAATACAATAAACCAATAATTAAATCAGCAAATCAGTCATTCAATCAGTTATTCAGTCAGTCAATCAATCATTCAATCATCCATTCATTCAGTATATCAATCAACTAATCATTCAATCATCCAACCGATCAGTTAATCAGCCAATCAATTAATCACCCACTCTTTTAATCAATCAACCAATCATTAAGTCAGCGATGCATTCAACCAATCGTTCATTCAGCCAAACAATCAATTAACCAATCATTCCATCAACCGGTCAATCAATCAACCAAACGTTCAGTCAGCTAGTCAGTCAACCAATGAATAAACCAATCACTCAATCATTCAGTCAATAAATTGATAATTACTTCTATCTATCCGTTAACAAAAATAATACCCTCCCCCCTCCCCCCCCCCCCCCCCCCCCCCCCAAAAAAAAAAAAACTACAGATACTAACTTGCAATACTAACAGAACCACAAATACCGAACACTTACCTGGTTTCACCATCGTGGTTTTTATATGAACTCAGGTAAAGCCCCTTGAGGTCCGTTCCAAGAGTGCCATTGTAATGTCCGACCCCAAGCACGTAGGTGTGTCCAGCCGCGAGGTCACTGTCAACCTCAACCACATGAAAATTCTTCTCTTTCACCTCAAACTGTTTCACTATTCGCTTGTCTGGAGAATATCGCGAACTCACTGATATTGAAGAAGTGTTAATGGTAATTTTATTTCTATGAAATAGAATGTATTTTGTGGCAGTATTAACGGAAAGAGTAATATTGACAGCTCCCTCATACGCGAAAGTGTTCAGATCTATCTTTATACGGATTTCGTAAAGTGTGGGAATTGCTGAACGGGGCAAGCGAATCTTTGACCATGGATACAGTATGGGAGTTGGGTTGATCAACATAGGGGTTTCTATAGTTGACGTATTATTCACAGATTGGGCGGGTCTGTCAAAAAATGACGCGCAATTGGAATCACGGGAAGAAGACTGGCTGTAAGTATTTTTGGTCACAATGAAGGTGATGATCATGGCGATTATAAGGATGGCCAACGAAGAAAAGAAAACACAAAGTGTCTGATTGCGAGATATCTGGTAGCGTTTGCGCTTTGGCTTCAGAACGACAAATGTGTCTTTACCAGAAGTGTCATTCTGATTCTGCGCGTTCAAAACGTGGTGTTCAGTAATGGAATTACTGGCAAGTGTCACGTCCGGAAATGTATCGGCGTCCATTGTGGTCCGGTTAGTTAGAGGGAAGTACAAATGACAATGGTCCTCTTTTCATGGTAATAATTCGTCAGATAAAGACCTGTTGAAGAAACAAAAAATGGGATTAGAAAGGGGACTGGGAAACGTAAGGCATAAAAAAAAAATACTTCACGAATAATAGCAATAGTAGTAGTAGTAGTAGTAGTAGTAGTAGTAGTAGTAGTAGTTGTAGTAGTAGTAGTAGTAGTAGTAGTAGTAGTAGTAGTAGTAGTGGTAGTAGTAGTAGTAGTAGTAGTAGTAGTAGTAGTAGTAGTAGTAGTAGTAGTAGTAGTAGTAGTAGTAGTAGTAGTAGTAGTGGTAGTAGTAGTAGTAGTAGTAGTAGTAGTAGTAGTAGTAGTGGTAGTAGTAGTAGTAGTAGTAGTAGTAGTAGTAGTGGTAGTAGTAGTAGTAGTAGTAGTAGTAGTAGTAGTAGTAGTGGTAGTAGTAGTAGTAGTAGTAGTAGTGGTAGTAGTAGTAGTAGTAGTAGTAGTAGTAGTAGTAGTAGTAGTAGTAGTAGTAGTAGTAGTAGTAGTAGTAGTAGTAGTAGTAGTAGTGGTAGTAGTAGTAGTAGTAGTAGTAGTAGTAGTAGTAGTAGTAGTAGTAGTAGTGGTACTAGTCGTAGTAGTAGTAGTAGTAGTAGTAGTAGTAGTAGTAGTAGTAGTAGTGGTACTAGTAGTAGTAGTAGTAGTAATAATAGTAGTAGTAGTAGTAGTAGTGGTGGTGGTGGTTGTGGTGGTAATAATAATAATAAAAATTATTATTATTAATATAGTGAAAATAATAAAAACAAAACACGTCTGCAGTTAAGCGTCGTGTAGAAGAACTGTTTGCGACCAAGTGCTGTGAAGGCTAACGTGTCTTTCATTTTGTCGATCAATGTTTTGTGTGGCCGTCCTCATGGCTTGTAGCTGATCTTCTGAGATATAGTGCTTGTGATGGTATTTGGTCTTGCTGCATTCTAAGGAAATGTCCTAAGCATTTGATCTGCTGTTTCTCGATGTACCCTAAAACCGCTGAGTCTGGAATGATGTTTTCCTGGTTTTGGAAGGGGGATCATGTAGCGGTGTACCCAATCCTGGGGTACTGACGCTGTTCAAAACTGACTCACAGAGTGTGTTAAGAAAGGTGAAGACAGGCATGCTTCGTGCAGAGTGGCAAGCATCATTTCAGAGGTCCCAGGTAGTTACCATCCTTTGGATATTTTCTCCAAGTCATGCCGGTGTTTTGGGAAATGGGCAGGCAGATAGACTGGCTGGCTCTGCACCACTTGGTGGTGAATTGATGTATGACAAGCCAGATATTAGGAGAGCCCTTTGGAAACGAGTGAACAGTGGGGAGGCGCAGATAATTACGGTCTGAGGAGAATGGAGCTGCAAGGAGTTACCAGGGGATCTGGCCAACTTCACATTCTTCTGGCAGGGAAAACCTGCTTCGGAGCCCATGGAACAAGGCGTAGGCTTTGCGATTAGGAACCGATTGCTTGGAACTGCCACACCACCTACAGGAGGATCAAAAAGGATCCTTAAAATTCAGGGCCAGACAAGAGCTGGACCAGTCACTCTGATAAGTGCCTATGCACCAACCCTACCCTCTTCTCTCGACTCCAAGGACAAATTTTTACGAGGAACTCAATTCCACACTCAGCGAAGTCCCGGACAGGGAAGCCCTATTCATTTTGGATGACTTTAATGCAAGAGTGGGCGCTGAGCACAGCTCATGGCCATCCTGTATGGGACATTTTAGAGCGGGAAAAATGAATGAAAATGGACAGAGGCTGCTTGAGCTATGCTGTCTTCACAACCTCTGCATCACAAATACCTTTTTTGATCTGAAGCCCCAGCACAAGGTCTCTTGGAGACATCCCAGATCTAAGCACTGGCACCAGCAGCTTGACCGTTGGGTGGAGCACTACTCAGAGCTATATGCTACAAGCACCTTTGTATGTGAAGAGGCCTTAAATGCAATGGAGTGTCTGCCAACCATGGATGAACTAGACACGGAACCCTCCGTCACAGAAATCGGTGAGGCAGTAGATGGGCTTCCTTCAGAGAAGGCCCCAGGAGAGGATGGTATCCCACCTGAGATCCTAAAATGCTCCAAGGATGCTATTCTTCCTGAGCTACACAAGATCCTCTGTCAGTGTTGGCAAGAAAAATCAGTGCCACAGGATATGAGAGATGCCAACATTATAACTCTCTATAAAAATAAGGGAGATAGAAGCGACTGCAACAACTATCGCGGCATCTCTCTATTGAATTATGTGGGAAAAGTCTTTGCTCGTGTTATCCTAAAGAGGTTGCAAATTCTAGCGGACAGAGTATACCCGGAATCACAGTGTGGGTTTAGGGCCCAGAGATCAACAGTTGATATGATCTTCTCCATCAGGCAGCTACAAGAGAAGTGCAGAGAGCAACAGAGGCCACTGCTCATTGCTTTCATAGATCTCACTAAGGCCTTTGACTATGTCAGCAGAGATGGTCTATTCGGGATCCTTGAAAAATATGGATGCCCACCTATACTACTGAGCCTAATCAAATCCTTTCATGAGAATATGAGGGGGGCCATAATATATGAGGATTTATCATCTCGACCCTTCCAGATTCGAAATGGAGTAAAGCAAGGATGTATTCTGGCTCCCACGCTGTTTGGCATCTTTTTACCGCATTATTGAGGCGTTCATTTGGGACAGCAACTGAGGGGATATACCTCCGTTCGAGGTCATATGGCAATCTTGTTAATCTGTCCAGGCTACGTGCAAGGACGAAGGTGCACACGAGATGCCTCAGGGATTTTCTGTTTGCGGATGATGCAGCCACATTCAGAGGATCATCTGCAGATCCTGATGAATCGCTTTGCAAATGCTTGCAGTCTGAACAAAACACAAGTGATGGGATTGAATGTTGGAAATCCACCAAACATTAGTGTGTCTGACCATCAGCTGCTGGCTGTAAATGAGTTTGAGTACCTAGGCTCACGTATCTCAGGCAATCATTCTCTGGATGCAGAACTAAACAAACGTATAGGAAAGGCCTCTGCTATGTTTGCAAATCTCACAAAGAGAGTCTGGTCAAACAAAAAGCTAACTGATAATACAAAGATGAAGGTTTATGAGTCTTGTGTCCTGAGCACATTACTGTACGGCTGCGAATCCTGGACTCTCTATGTTCCACAGGAAAAAAGACTGAATACCTTCCATATGCGCTGTCTGAGACGCATCCTTGGTATATTATGGCGAGACCTTGTCTCCAACGAATGTGTGCTCACAAGAGCAAAAATACCATCAATGTATTGTATACTGAAGCAAAGACGTCTGCGCTGGCTGGGACATGTCGTATTCCAAAAGATCTCCTATATGGTGAATTGGTAACAGGGAATAGACCTACAGGAAGGCCAACGCTGCGCTATAATGATGTATGCGAACGTGACCTAATAGATACCAACATAGGCACAGAGACATGGGAAAAATCAGCTGCAGATCGACTACTATGGAGACAGAAAGTGAAAGACGGACTGTCACATTTTGAAAGAAACCGAACACAACGAGCTGTGGAGAGGAGACAACGGAGAGTAAAACTGCCTCACAACGAGGGAATATCTGCTTATGTGTGTATCCTGTGTGGCAAAGGCTGCCATTCCTGCATCGGACTTTACAGTCACAGAAGATGCTGTTCCCAAAGCCAGCGGCACATCTCCATAGTCCCCCGGGACATTTTTAATTTCACTATCATTTATTGTATTTTTTGGGTGACAGCCAGTTTTTTTGTTTTTGTTTTGTTTTGTGGACATTGTGTTTGTTTTCTTTAAATTCGAGAACATATTTTGATCTTCACTGTGCTTTTGGACAGACAATATTAAATTGTCTATTCCTTTTATGCTGTTCGAAAGGATAAATGTGTCATCTGCATAGCGATGTTCCGGAATAGGGTTGCCACCAATTGTAAGCGGATCATAACTGCCACAAGTCTGGTCATTTTTGACATTTCTGATTATATTTTCTGCGTGTATATTGAATAAGTATGGTGAGAGAATGCACCCCTGCCTCACTCCCTTTTGCACCTGGAACCAATCCGATGTTTCACCAGCTGCTCTGATGGCTGCTTGTTGTTCATGATAAGATTTTTAATTAAATGCACTAAATGCGCTGGAACTCCCATACTTGTTTAAACAATCCACAGTTTGTGGGTGTTGGACACAGTCAAATGCCTTGCTATAATCAATAAAACAAGCATAAAGATCTACGTTGTATTCTCTGTATTTTTCAAAAATTATTTTTATATTAAAGATGTGAACCCTAGTTCCTCTACCCTGTCTGAAACCTGCTTGTGCTTCATTTAGCTCATATTGTAATTTCCTTTCAATCCTCTTCCTGATAATTCTTAGGAGGATTTAGCTAGCGAAACTTATTAATGCGACGGTACGGTACCTGAAGCATAGTTTCAGATTTCCTTTCTTTGGGAGAGGAATTTAGACTGTTCTTTTCCACGCTTTAGGCCAAATGGTACTGTTCCAGATCTTCGTGCACAGTGCAAGGTAGATTGGGACGCTGGCCTCTCCTCCTGCTTGAGTTAGCTCTGCTGGTATTTCATCGCAACCTGGTGACTTTCCTTTCTTCGGTCTGTGTATTGTTGATCGTACCTCATCAAGCATTGGATCTGGTTCTTTTTCATAATTTTCATAAGTTGTCAGATAAGGACAAGGTCACTAGAGTAGTAAAAACGGATGCGTACGCAAGACTCAAGTTCTGGAACAAAACTACGGTCCAGAAGTGGCCGAACAACCAGTTGGCTCAGTGGCAGACCGGCTGGTTACTGGAAGACCTAGAGTCAAAACACCTGCCAAAGACAGCCTCCTACGGCACCGTTGCCTCATGAATCGATCTGCGTCTGCGTCGTCCACAGTGTCATTTTCCAACTGCCAAGAAGTTTTTTTTACGAGCGCAACAACACACATGGGTGTCCGATCTGACTACCCAGAGGTTAAAGTTAGTTGAGTATCTTTTACAGGACGTTGCAATACTAACCCCAACAGCCGTTGGCTGTTGTGTGGTTTTTCTAGGCAAATTTACGTCCAGTAGTTTGCCATTGCCTCTAGACGGTCGGCTTTCTTGATAACACTGTCGAAACCAACGCAAGGTGCATGGCCCGCAGCTGGGATCGAACCTGGCATCCCGGCATTACGAAGTGTTCACATCAACTTAGCCACAAAGCCGACATATTACCCAGAGACCAGGGGAAATTACCAGAATCCAGGTGAAAAAAATCCCTGCCTTCACCGGGGTCTGAACCCGGTAGTCCAGCATACAAGGCGGATGCCATACCTCGAGACCACTCAGTCCCGATTATATAAGAGTGATATAACAGTCAATGGATTTAGCTAACATACGCATGTATCCAAACATAACATTAACACGAAACTAGATTTTTATCTGAGTTCTAACCAACTTAAAACATGTTTTTTTTTTTAAATCTATGTAACTTAAGAAAGTGTTTGAATATTTCTTGATTGTGACAACTGATAAGTAAATAAAACGTGGCAGGCCAAATTTGTATCGCCCCAGAGTAAGCATAAACAAATAAAAATAAAAACACGTTGATTCTGTCGACATTATCAGACAGGTTCTAGATAACAACTTATCTGGCAGTTCGCTTCAGTGACGTCAAAAAGGACCCCTTTTCACGCCTTAAGGCGTGTTAGGCATGACCTATTTGTCATTGAGCATTCAGCTTTCAGGAAATGACGTGACCAACATCACGCCGGCCACCTTTACTTTCCATGACTTTACCTGGTATCCATTTGAAGCCAGGTCGACTTGAGAGCCAAAGTAGTTTTTGAAATGAAAAAGTCCAGCACTGTTCAAATTTGAACCAACGACACTCGGATCCACAGGCAAGCCTGCCACACCACGTTCGCTTCAGTGTCTTACGTAAAAAAAAAAGTAGTTGCAAGTTCCCTCCAGGATGTCATAAACCAGCCTTGCCGTTTACTAGCTTTTTCTATATTTTTTGCTAGACAACTTCACGTTCAATAGTTTGCCATAGCTTTTTGTTATCGCACACTGTTCACATCATTGTAGATCTACGTTAAGCAGTATGCTAGCAAATGGCTTGTAGCTGACTTGGAACTTGGCATGTATCTCACCTAGAATGAAGGACTACTTATTACTCCATTGGTGAATGGGATATATGTTGCAAGGCCAGTGTCATCTCAATGTTTGGGCGCGCTCGGCACCTGCCCCGTTAGCATGAATTTGTTTAACACTAACTCGGAACACGTAACGAACTCAGGCCCACCTCGGCCCAGCTACACACTTATGAGGGACGAAGTCGGGGCAGGACACCGTGACTGGACGTTCATTCGTCCCTGTTAACCTTTGAGACGTGTAAGTTTAAGTGGCAGGGATGTCGTGTTGGTTCGACGTTGTATTGTCT
>CAJHNH020003165.1:10000-40000 GCA_905116865.2 Candidula unifasciata | reverse complement strand
TGGCCTTGGGTGTTGTGGGACTGGGATGTGGTTGGTTTCTGTGTATGCTTCGTGTTTTGTGTGGTTGGTGTGGTGTGTTGTGTGTGTGGGATTGTGTGTGTGGTTTGGACCCTGGTGTGTTTGGTGCTTGTGTTTTTTGCTGGTGGTGCTTTGGGTTTGATTGGTTGTTGTTGTTCTTTTGTTTTGTTTGTGTGGTTTGTTGTTTGTGGTTGTGTTTGGGTGTTTTGTGTGTTGTGTTTGTTTCTTGCGGTGGTTTTGTGGTGTGTTGTGTTTGTGCTTTTTGGGAGTGTTGTTTTTGTGTGTTTGGTGTTGTGGGTGGTTTGCTGGGGATGTCTGTTTGGTGTTGTTTTGTTTTTGTTGTTGGTGTGTGTGTTGTTGTTTGTTGTTTTTTGTGTTTTTGTTTTTTGTTTGGGTGTGGGTGTTTTTTAGTGCTGTTTGTGTTTTTGTTTTGCTTGGTTTGTTTTTTGTGTTGGGTGTTGTTTGGTCGTGGTGTTATTTTTCTTTGATGTTTTTGAATGTTAGTCTGTTGTTTTTGGGTTTGGTTTTTGGTTTTTTTTGGTGTGTGTTTTTTTTTTGTTGGGTTGCTTTTTTTTTGTTTGTTTTTTGTTGTTTGTTGTGTGTTTTTTGTTTGTTTTGTTTTGGTTGGTTTGTTTGGTTTATGTTTGTTTTGGTGTTGTGTGTGTATTTTGCTTTGTTTTTTTTTTGTTGTTGTTTTTTTTTTGTTTTTTTTTTTTTTTTTTGTTGTTTTTTGTTGTTGTTGGTTTGTATGTGTTTGTGGTTTTTTTGTTGTTTTTTTGTTTGGCTGTGTGTTTTTTTTGTTTATTTATGTTTTCTGGTTGTTTTTGTTTTTTTTTTTGGTGTTGTTTTTTGTTTTTTTTTGTTTGTGTTTTTTGGTGTTTTGGGGCTGTAGTGTGCTTGGTTTGTGTTGTTAATGTTTGTTTTGTGATCTTGTGGGTGTTTGTTTTTTTTGCTGTGTTTTTTTTTTTTTTGTTTGTTGTGTTTTTTGTTTTTGGTTGTTGTTTTGTTTTTGGTTTTGTTGTTTTTGTTTTGTTGTGTGTTTTTGTTGCTTGTGTTGTGGTTGTTTGTTTGTTTTTGTGGTTTGTGTGGTGTTTTGTTTGTGTGTTTTTTTTGTGTGTTTGATTGTATTGGTTTGTGTTTTTTTTTGTGTGTTTTGTTTTTGGTTGGGTTTTTGTTGTGTTTGGGTTGTGTGTTTTTTGGTTTTTTGTTTTTGGCAGTGGATTGTTGATGTGTTTGGGTTGGTGTGTTGTTGGTTTGGTTTTGTTATGTTTGTTTTTTGTTTTGGTTTTTGGTTTTTGTGTTGTGCTGGTCTGTTGTGTTTTGTTTTGGGTGTTGTGTGTTGTTTTGTTTTTTTGGTGTTTTGTGGTTGTTTGTTTTTTTTGGTTTTGGATTGTGTTGTGTTGTGTTTTGGTTTTGTTGGGTGGTTTTTGTTTTTTGTTTTGTTGTTTTTTGGTTATGTGCGTTTGGTGTTGTCTGGTGTTGTTTTGTTTGGTTGTGATGTTTGCTGTTGTTTTTTTGGTATGTGTGTTGTTTTTTGTTTCTGGTTGATGTTTTTTGTGTTGGTTGGTTTTTGTTTTTGTGTTTTTTTGTTTTTGGTTTGTGTTTTTTGTTGGTTTGTGGTGTTTTTGTTTGTGTTTTTTTTCGTGTTTTTTGTGTTTGCTTTTGGTGTGTTGTCTTTGTGTTTTTGTTTGTGGGTTGTTTTGTGTTGTGGGTGTGTGTTTTTTTTTTTGTGTTTTTTGTTGTTTTTTTTTTTTTGGTTGGTTGTTGTGTGTTGGGTGAGTTGTTGTTTTTTTTTGGTGGGTGTTTGTGTTGTGTTGTTTGTTTTGTTTTTTGTTTGTTTTTTGGTTTTTTTTGTTTTCTCTCTGTTTTGTTTTTTGTTTGTTTTGTTTTGGTTTTTGTGTGTTGGTGTTGTGTTTTGTGTTGTTTGTGTTTTGGTTTGGGTGTTGTGGTTGTTTGTTTTGTTTTTTGTTTTTTTGTGTTTGTGGTGTGTTTTTAGGTTTTGTGTTTTTTGTGTGTTTTTGTTGGTGTGGTGTGTTTGTTTTTGTTGTTTGTTTTTTTTGTGTTTTTTTTTTGTCTGAGTGTTTTGTTTTGTTGGTTTTTTGTTTTTTGTGTTTTTTTGTTTTGTTTGTTGTTTGTTTTGTTTTTGTTTGTTTTTGTTGTTTGTTTGTTGTGTGGTAGTGTGTTGTTTTTGCGGTTGTTTGTTTTGTTTTTTTTATTTTGGTTTTTTTGTTGTTTGTTGATGGGTTTGTGTGTGGTTTTTTGTTTTTGTTTTTTTTTTTTTGGTTCTGTTAGTTTTTTGGTTTGTTTTTTTTTTTTTTTTGGTGTTTGTTTGTTTTTTGTTGGGTGTTTTGTGTTTTGGTTTTTGTGTGTGTTTGTGTGTTTGTTGTTGTGTTTTTTTTGTTGTTGGTTTTGTGTTTTTTTGTTTGTTTTTTTTCTTTTTGGTGTTGTGTTTTTTTTTTTGTGTTGGGTTTGTGTTTTTTTTTGTTTTTGTTGTTGTGTTTGTTTTTTTGTTTGTTTGTTGTTGTGATGTTCTTGGTGTTGTTTGTTTGTTTTTGTTTGGTTGTTTTTTTTTGTTTTGGGTTTGTTTTGTTTTTTTTTGTTGTTTTTTTTTTTTGTTTTTTGTGTTTGCTTTTGTTTTTTTGGTTTTTGTTGTTTTTTTTTTGTTGTTTGTTGGTTTGGATGTTTTTGTTGGTGTGGGTGTGTGTGTTTGTGTTTTGGTTTTCTATGTTGTTTTGTTTTTGGTGTGTGTGTTTGTGTTTGTTGGTTGTTTTTTGTTTAAAGTTTTTTGTTTGTTTGGAGGTGTTTGTTGTGTTTTTTGTTTTGTTTTGTTTTTGTTGGTGTTTTGTTGTGTTTTTGGGGTGTTTGTGTTTTTTGGGGTTTTTTTGTTTTGTTTGGTTTTTTTTGTTTTGTTTTTTTGTGTTTGTTTGTGTTTGTTTTTCTTGTTTGTGTTTTTTTGTTGTTGTGGTGCTTGTGGTGTTTATTTGTTTGTTGTGTGTTATTTTTTTTTGTTTGTTGGTTGCTTTGTTGTGTTTTTTTTTTTTTGTGTTTGTTTTTTGTGTGTTGTTTGTTTTTTTTTGTTGTTTATTGTTTTGTTGTTTGTTTTTTTTTGTGTGTGGCTTTTGTTGGTTGGTGTTTGTTTGGTTGTTTGTTTGTTTGTGTTTTTTTTGTTTTGGCGTTTTGGTTTTTGTTGTTGTTGTTGTTTTTTTTGTTTGTTGCTGGTGTGTTTTTGTTTGTTTGTGTGGGTGTTGTTGGTTGTGTTCGTGTTGTGGTGTTTGTTTTGTTTTTTGTTGTGTTGTCGTTTTTTTGCTGTTGTGGTGGTTCTGTTGTTTTTTGTTGGTGTGTTTGTTTTTGTTTTGTTTTGTTTGTTGTTTGTTTGTGTTTGGTGTGTGTTCTGCTGGTTGTTTGTGTATTTTTGTATTTTGTTTGTGTTTTTGTTGCGTTTGTTTTGTTTGTTGGTGTGGGTTGTTTTTATGTGTTTGTGGTTTGGCTTTTGGTTTGACTGTTTTGTTTTGTTTTTTGTGGTGTTGTGGTTTGTTTGGGTGTGAGTTTTTTTTGCTGTTGTTTTTGGGTGGGTGTGGTTAGTTGGTTCTTTTTTTTTTAGTGTTTTGTGTTTTGTTTTTTGTATGTGGTTTTTTGTTGTTGTTGTGTGGTTGGTCTTGTTGTGTTTGGTTGTCTAGTGTGTCGTTTGTTTGTTGTTTTGTTTTTTGTGTTGTTTTTTGTGGTGTTGTTTGTTTTGTTTTTTTGTTGTTTGGTGTGTGTTTTTTTTTGTGGTTTGTTGGTTAGTGTGGTTTTTTTTTTTGTTTGTGGTTTTGTTTTGGTTCTTTGTTTGGTGCTTTGTTTTTGTTTGTTTTTGTTTTTTTGTGGTGGGTTTTGTTGTTTTGTTTTTTGTGTTGTTTGTTGTTTGTGTGTTGTTGGTTTTGTTTTGTTATGTGTTTTGTGTTTTTTTCCTTTTTTGTTGTTTTGTTTGCTTTGTGTTTTTGTGTGTTGTGTTTTTGTTTTTGCTGTTGTGTGGTTTGGTTTTCTTGTCTGTGTTTTGTGGTTGTGTCGTTGTTGGTTGTTTTTGTTATGGTTGTCTATTTTTTTGTTGTTGTGGTTTTTTTTTTTTTTTGTTTTTTGTTTTGTTTGTTGTTGTGTTGTTGTTGGTTGTGCTGTGTTTTTTTGTGTTGTTTGTTTGTTTTTGTTTTTTTTTGTTGCTGTGTGTTTTGTGGTTGTTTTTTTTGTTGTGTTTGTTTTTTGTGTGTTTTGTTTGTTTTTTTGTTGTTGTTTTTTTTTGTGTTGTTGTTTTTTGTTGTTTTTTGGTTGTTGTTTTTGGTGTTGTGTTTTTTTGTTTTTTTTTGTTTTTTGTGGTTGTGTGGTTTTTGTTTTTGAGTTGTGTTGTGTTGTTGTTTTGTGTTATGTTGTTGTGGTGTTGTTGTTTTTTTTTGTGTTTTGGTTGTGTTTTTGTTTTTGTTTTGGTTTGTGTTGTTTGTGTTTTTTTTTCTTTTGTGTTTGTGTTTGTGTTTGTGTTGGTGTTTTTTTTTTTTTGGTTGTGTTGGAATGTTGTTTTGTGGTTCTTGTTTGTGTTTTTTTGTTGTGTGTTTTTTTTTCTTTTGTTTGTTGTTTGTGTTGTGTTTTTGGTGTCTTTGTTTGCTGTTTTGGTTTGTTTGTTTGGTGTTTTTTTTGTTTTTGCTTGTGTTTTTGTTGGTTTTTGTGTGGTTTTTGTGTTGTTTTTTTTTGTTTTGTTTTGTGTTGTGTGTTTTTTGGTTGTTGTTTGTTTTTTGGTTTTGTTTGTTTTGTTTGTTTTGTGGTGGTGTGTTTGTTGGTTGTGTTGTTTTGTTTTGTTTTTTGCTGGGTTTGTTGGGTTTTGTGTTGTTGGTGATGTTGGTGTTTTTTTTTTGTTTGTTTTGTTTTGTTCTTTGTATGTGTGTTGGTTTTGTTTGGTTGGTGGGTTTTTGTTGTTTGTTCTTCCTGGTGCTTTTTGTGTTTGTTGGTGTTTTCTTGTGTGTGTGTGTTGTTGTTTGCTGGTGTGTTTTCTGTGTTGTTTGCTTGTTGTGTGTTTTGTTTTAGGTGTGTTTTTGTTTGATTTTTTGTTCTATTTGATGTTTGGTTTGTTGTTGTTTTGTCGTTGTTTGGTGCCTGTGTGTTTGTGTTGTTGTTTTTTGTTGCTGATTTTGGCTTTTGGTTTTGTGCTTTTTTTATGTTTTGTTGTTTTTGTGTTTGTTGTTATTTGTTTTGGTGGTTCGGTTTGGTTTTGTGTTGTGGTGGTTGGTGGCTTGTTTGCTTGTGGATTTTGTTTGTTTTTTTTTTGTCGTGTCTGTTGCTTGTGTTGTTGCTTGTTGCTGCTGCTTGTTGTGGTGGCTGTTGTAGTGGATTGTGTGGCTTGTGGATTGTTGCTTGTTGCTTCGTGCTGTTGTTGCTGGTGATTGCTTGTGGCTTGTTGGGGCTTGTTGCTTGTGGCGTGTTGGCTGTTGTGTTGTGTTGCTTGTTGTCTTGTTCCCTGTTGCTTGTGGCTTGTTGCTTGTGGCTTGTGTGCTGTGGCTTGTGCTTGTGCTTGTGTGGTTGCTGTGTTGTTTGTGGATTGTTGTTTGTGGCTTTGTTGCTTGTGTCTTGTGCTTGTGGGTGTTGCTTGTGCTTTGGCTTGTTTTTGCTTGTGGATTGTTGTTGGTTGGCTTGTTTATTGCTTGTGTCTTGCTTGTGGTGTGCTTGTTGCTTGTGTTGTTGCTTGGGTCTTGTTGCTTGTGGTGTCTGTGGTTGTGGCTTGTTGCTGTGGCTTGTTGCTGTGTTGCTTGTGGCTGCTTGTGGCTTGTTGGCTTTGTTGCTGTGTCTTGCTTGTGCTTGTGTCTTGTTGCTTGTTGCTTGTGGCTTGTTTGTTGCTTGTTGCTTGTTGCTTGTGGCTTGTTGCTTGTTGCTTGGCTTGTTGCTTGTTGCTTGTTGCTTGTGTCTTGTTGCTTGTTGCTTGTTGCTTGTGGCTTGTGCTTGTGGCTTGTTGCTTGTGGCTTGTGGCTTGTGTCTTGTTGCTTGTGGCTTGTGGCTTGTTGCTTGTTGCTTGTGGCTTGTTGCTTGTGGCTTGTTGCTTGTTGCTTGTGGCTTGTTGCTTGTGCTTGTGGCTTGTTGCTTGTGTCTTGTTGCTTGTGGCTTGTTGCTTGTTGCTTGTAGCTTGTTGCTTGTTGCTTGTGGCTTGTAGCTTGTGGCTTGTAGCTTGTTGCTTGTTGCTTGTTGCTTGTGGCTTGTTGCTTGTTGCACACACACACAAATTCCCCTGGCAGTTTGAAATCCAAAAGAGTAGCCTCATTGTGCTACCCAGGCAATATTAGGAGTTCAAAATCTACCTAAAGTATTTCAGGATCCTCGCCGGTGCTACGGAGTACGTGCACAACACTGAGATTCTTCAGACTCAGGCTTGAATGAGAAGAAGAACGGAGAACTTATGGGTTACTACCCTTGGCCATGACGTTGATCCGTTGTCTAAACCTAAACCATTCTAAATTATTTTCTATAGTTTGTTTATGACCGGCTCCAGCTGACGGGCCGTGCTGCTGACGTCACGGGGTTAACGCAGCGGTTCTCAAACAAGAAATAAAGTATTTGTTACAGTCGCGAGAGAAGACAACTTAAATTTAACTTTTAAGTATTTACATGCCTTTTTAAATTATTTCACAATTTTTAGCACTCTTCTTGATTCTTGCTGCGGCACCCCCAGGGTACCTCGACACCCAGTTTGAGAAGCGATGCTTCAACGCATCATTAGCCCGACCCGGTGACGTCAGCAGCACGGCTCGTCAGTTGGAGCCAGTCGTGGTAGATCCGTCGTCAGAGCCTAAACCGAAACCAGTATAAATTATTCTACCAAGTTCGTCTTACAATCTATCTCTGTCTGTCATTCTTCCAGATGCTCCTAATGTCCCTCAGAAAGATCCCAGCCGTGAGGGCTAGCCAGAAAACTGATGATGCTGCCAGACCTGATTGCTTAATTATCTTCATAATGCCATCAATCCATCACTTCCACGATCTTCCGTTTGTGTTTTAGCAATAATACTCGTTTTCTTTTTTTAATGACCATCATCGTTATTTAGGCAGTTCTTTACAGAACGTTTGAGTGAGTATCAGCTGCAGTCCTGGGAAGTAAACACGACCGGCTAGATGCTGAACACATCACCTACCGATGTAGGGTTATTCGTATATTCCCAATACGCTTAAAGGCGTGGAAAAAGGGACTTTTACTTCTGCAGAACGTGGTTCTAATCGCAGCCTGCATGTAGGGAGCTCGTCACTCACTAGCTCTCCCGCCTCGTGCACTTTCCTTGGCTTGCTTTGCGAAAAAAAAACATCGTCCCGCTCAACTAGGATACCCCCCTCTTCCCCCCCCCACCCCCTCCGACAAGGTGATAAGGTTTATGAGCGCCATGTAAAATGACGTAGCACTGCTCGCCACAAAGTGGCCCTGAAAAGGACTCCTGCAGCGTTGATGCGATCAAAAGAGACTCAAATACTGTCCCGACCGACGACGAAGTCATCTACCAGCCAGCCAATGGGCGACCCGGTCCCTGATGTGCACTGTCCAGTCCAATCTGTCTCTTATATCATGTCCCCATCTTCGTTCTGGTCAGCGGTCCGTGTTCATCTTTCCCGGTACCGTAAATTCGCTACTGTTCTTCCATTACATCAAGACGTTTGAAATGTGCAAAAGTAGGTACTTTAGTCTCTGGGACAGGAAGTTGTTTACGAGCTAATTTTCCTTGATACTGAGATCTTTTAAGGATGTCAAGTATTTCTTTTGGTCTTGGTCTATGGTATTCTGAGAATCTTTCTAAAGCATGTTAGCTAAAACTCCATAAGTTCTTTCTTACTCGCTGCGATACAGTCCACGTCTAATATCCGTTTGTTTTTTAATTAGCTCTATCTTCTTAAAGTCCATGCCGTGTGGCGTTGGTATTTATGTCTATCCACTACTGTATGGTGTACTTTTAATCAACTCTGACAGATATGATCCTCCATGCTATGACATCAATCTTTTCAGCATCTTTTCACTCGTTCTTCCTCTGCCTCTCCTTCCCCTCCAACTTTCATACTGTCACGATGCACTCGTTTTCTACTTCTCATCACACGAAGAAGAAAACGAAGCTGCTATCGTTTTTTATCAGTTCTTAGGACCATCTTGTGTGCTAAACTTACTTTGCTGGTCAGCTGTACGAACGGCGGAGGCGTGATCGCCTATGCAGGTCGTGACGGCGCTGAATGATGTTGAAGATGTTAGAGGCGAGTGCAAAAGGTCCAAGCTGTACACGAAGGTAAGAAACAGGTGTTTCTGTAGTTTCACGGCTAAACGTTGTTTGCACGGATACTGCGAGACTTACGCGTAGCCGGACGCTGTGCTGGAAGCTAACCCGTGCACAGTCTTGCCCCTCAGTCTGTGATAGAATTCAGACGTGTGTGATTTTTTGTTGTAATCATGAGTATTATTTTACTTTAGAGAAAGCTGAGATTGTTGTTAGAATTTGGTGCATATTTCGGAAAGCTCCAGCTGAGTGTATTCAATGGAGCCAAGGCGTTGCAAGCTAAACATCTCTTTATTATCTAACTGCGATGGATGTGTTCCTGATCGCATTGGAGGCTGATTGCGACTGTGGGTAGGGGGACGTAGTGCTGTGGGCATAGCCAGCCTCTAGTCAGCTTTTATGTATAGGTTATTGATGACCCAAAATGTAGGCACATAACCGAGGCGTTTATTAAAGGCTACTGGTGACTACATGAGTAGGCCCGTAGGCCGAAAAGGTGTTTAGTGTTGTGGACTCACGTCACGACGAGGCTAGTTGTCGCCCTTGAGGTAACCGCCTTAGAAGTATACCAATGGTTATCGGGAGCATTATAAACGGACAGTAGTTCTGTAATCGTCGGCTCTGTGGCTAACTCGATGCGAACGCTTCGTAATGCCAGGATGCCGGGTTCGATCCCAGCTGCGGGCCACGCGCCTTGCGTTGATTTCGACAGTGGTATCAAGAAAGCCGACCGTTCAGGAGGCAATGGCAAACTAATGGACGTAAATTTGCCTAGAGAAACCACACAACAGCCAGGGGCTGTTAGGGTTGGTTCTGCAACGTCCTGCAAAGGATACGCAAATAACCTTTTAGTTCTGTAATCACTAATTCAACCTTATCGTCACATTGTATCCGTCATTTAATAGACTGATGCTCGATTATAGAGATGACTTCTAACGTGTTGTTGTTGATTGTTATCCCTGTTGGTGTACGATGTGAATAAGTCGCCAGAAGGTCGACTTGGGAACTTTCGCAAATATTTACATGGGTAAGGCCTTAAGCAATCACCTCTAAACACTTTGCCAGTAGGCTGTGCCTTACAGGCATTCGCTTTATAACAGATCACTAACGTGTCCGCGACACAAAGGTGACAGACATTAAATCAAGTCACTCTAGCGACTGTGAGCCGCTTAAGAACCGTGAAGAAACAAAAACGACTAACAGATCTTGACATAAATCGTTATAATCTGTCTTGTAAACTGATAATCTCATGTATTATATTCATGTGCTTGTCCTAATTACATCATCCTTCCCCACCAACACCACTACCACGTTCCATTTCAGTGTCAGTTTTGTTATACTTCGTTGTGTCGTCTCATAAAATGCCTAATAAATTAATTGTCACCTTAGTTAAAATTGAAAAAGTCAGCTATCCACAAATTCCTCTAATGTTGTCGCTTGCTGAAATTTGTCGCCATGTCAGATGCAATTTTCTGTTATTTAAAGCCCCACCCTGGCTGCTGCCGGGGGCCCTGAATACAGCCTCGCTATAGATATGGCCTAGCTATAGATATGGCCTAACGGCTGAAAGGGGTTTCTGGGACCTCTACACGGGTGATCTTTATCCGCATGGTAGCACTTTGTGTCACCGGGTGTTTATCGCTTGTGTGACAGACACACAGAGCAAGCTTCGGAAAATTAAAACTTACGTACTATGCGTACCCACATATTAATTAGGGCTGTACCGAATATTCGCTTCGTACTTCGGGGTCGAATAGTGGACCTAAAAGTATTCGGTATTCGACCGAATACTTGCGGTCAGGCCAAATACGAATAGTGGTTACCTTACACCCGTTTCTGCATTCACTGAGATAGTTGAAGTCGCTTTCATGCATTAACAAAGCTGTCAGTGACAATTTACAAGTTTAGTTACTTGTTATAAAACTAAGAATACTTTCATTCCTAGGTATTAGTTACCACAGACTGACTGACTGAAGCATGCAAAACATAAAATGTTTTTAAATGTTTACTATTCTTTACTACATGTTGTGAAGTAAAACTACAGCGCACATTTGACAATATGAAAGGTTTTTTTTCATAGATTTATTTTATACAGTATACACTATTCGAAAGTGGAAGAATGGGCCTCAGTTTGAATAGTGGGAAGACAGAGGTAATGGTGGTATCAAAGAAAAGAAATATTCCTAAATGTGTAATAAAAGTCAATGGTGGTATTTTAGGACAAGTACAGAAATTGAAGTATCTGGGCACATGGATAACATCAGATGGAAGATTCATAACTAAAGTAAGAAACAGAATAGGACAGGCAAAAACTGCATTTTATAAAATGAAAAAAACATCTTTTGCAATATATCCTTGTCATTGAAGGTTAGAAAAAGAATTTCTTGTTTGCTACATACATCCAATTTTAATATATGACTGTGAGTCCTGCACAGTCGGTAGACAGGCAAAACAATTTCTTAAGGCCTCAGAGATGTGGTTTTACAGAACAATAAAAAAGCAACCAAGAGGTTTTGAAAAAGGCGGGAACCCAAAGAAAACTAATCACAGACATCAGAAGGAGACAGTCATAATTTTCGGCCATTTTATGAGAAGAGGGAAAATGGAACATGTGGTGATCACTGGAAATTTCTGTGGAAGGAGGGATAGAGGAAGACAACGAGAGAAGATGCTTGGCAGTCTTGTTGCATGGCATGGAGGTGTGTCAGCACACGAATTAATACATGCTGCAGCAGATCGCAGATTGTGGCGAGGCATAATCGCCCACGCCAGTCGGCAAGGCACCTGATGATGATAATGCACTATTCGTATTCGGTCGAATAGTTGGTCACGCTATTCGTAATCGGCCGAATAGTGAAAACCACTATTCGGTACAGCCCTAATTTTAATAACATCTTTATCCCTAATTTAGGCTATTAGCACCAGACATGGGCAACGAACAGGACACTAGAACAGAAAATTACTGCTTTAGAAAAGAAGTTGCAACAAGACCGTATCTGAATTATTGTGACAGACAAAGAATGAAATGATTAGGTTAACTAGTGAAAATGCAGTCATACTAAATGCAGCTGGATCAAACTGCATATGAGATTTTTCTTCAACAGAACATCAAGAGAAGGCGATAAGAAGATTAAAGAAGGTATCGATGCAGTAGCTGAAACCTGGAAAAAAAAAACGTTGAAAAATGATCCATCACCCGAACAAATCCATCACCCAAGCCACCTGAAAAGGGCAAGACATACAGAATACCGCGTCACTAGGCGGTATAACCCTGTATCAATGAGACGACGTAGAGTGGCTCGCATCACTCGATCAGACTAGCAGATATGGATTTTATGTGTAAGAATGAGGGTGTGCGGGGTGATGAGTACACTGAAAGATTGGCTGCTGCCGTTTCTCTGGGACGTTTCTCTACTTTATGTTAAAGAGGACTTGGCGAAGGCTTTCTGGGATCAAATGGACAGTACAACAGAACAGATGGAGTATCAATAATTTGAAAAAAATAATATACTGCATGGGAAACATAGGCGGACTTTTATTCAGGTTGCAACTGGTTCTATTGACATCTTAATTCTTCACGGCTACCGAGGAAGGAGCCGGAGGACGTACAGGAATACCCCATATACAGTGATGTTTATTCTTGATTTATTCTTTTATTTGTTTCTTTTTTTTTTACTCATCTTTGGTTGTTTTTACGGAGCTCTAGGTCATTTTTTTAAAAATCCACTTGATATGAAATTAAACCCAAGAACTTTGGGGTGGCAGGTAAGCGTTTAGCCACTGTGCTTACACTGCCTCTCCACACTCCAATTTTGGATACCAAACACATTGGAAGACAAAGAATAATATGGTATGGTCATCCAGTGAGAAAACAACTAGGTCAAATTAAAGGAAGCCTTTCAT
Organism: Candidula unifasciata; assembly: GCA_905116865.2. Taxonomy (NCBI): domain Eukaryota; kingdom Metazoa; phylum Mollusca; class Gastropoda; order Stylommatophora; family Geomitridae; genus Candidula; species Candidula unifasciata. Next base: position 27,824 of record CAJHNH020003165.1, on the reverse strand, counting down.
AAAAAAACATCTGGGCTGAAGAGGAGAGGGAGACCAAGAAGGAAATGGAAACGACTCTTTTCATGCCTTTAGGAGAATTGGTCATATGGTGCTAGAGCTATATTTTATCGACCAATCGGCACTCAGTTAGTGATGTGTTTGATGTCACACCGGCCTCCTTTTTTGGGGACCCATTTAAGGCTGGGTGCACCAGAAAGCCAAGGTCAATTTTTTTTAACCTCTGGCTTCGTTCGGATTTGAACAGGCTAGCATCTAGCCGCTACAGCACGACGGCTCTCATAGACGTTCTAGCTGAAACCTACACAAAGATTAACGACCCCATACTTTAGCAGGCACAAAACAGATAAGAAAAGCCACAACACTGAGCGACACCTGATTGGTGTGAAGACAAAATTATGTCAAAGTCATCTCTGGAATAGGGCAGACAAAAGCTGACTTGCCAAATCAGATAATCAAACTTGGGCTGCCAAATCAGATAATCAAACTTGGGTGGCCAAACCAGATAATAAAACTTGAGCTACCAAACCAGATATAAAAACTGGGCTACCAAATTAGTTTTTGATACTTGGGCTGCCAAACTAGACGTTAAAACTTGGGCTACCAAATTAGTTATTCAAACCTGTGCTGCCAAAGCAGATAATCAAATTTGGGTTGCCAAACCAAATAATAAAACTTGAGCTACCAAACTAGATATAAAACTCGGACTACCAAATTAGTTTCTGAAACTTGGGCTGCCAGACTAGATATAAAACGGGCTACAAAATTAGTTTTTGAAACTTGGGCTGCCAAACTAGATATAAAACCTGGGCTGCCAAAGCAGATAACCAAATTTAGGCCGCAAAACCAGATAATCAAACTTGTGTTAACACACCAGATAATCAAACTGAGCATGCCCCTCCACAACTGCGATCTGCAACTGCGAGTAGCAGTTCGTGTGTTGACACCCCTCCATGCTATGTCAAAAGATGTCAAGAATCTTTTCACGCTGTCTTCCTGTCTCCTTTTTCAAGTATTCACTTCTTTCAAAACGTCTGGGTTGCTCTTCTTAACTGTCCAAGGAATTCTAAAGATTCTTTTGTAAAATCACACCTTCTTGGCCTCAAAATATTGTTCAGCTTTTTTATGTTTTATCCAGGTTTCACAGCCTGCTGAAATTATTGTATTACCTCCTGGCTTCTTCTTCCTCTCTTCCACCTTGTACCTCAGCGAAGTGTCGGGGGGAGATGTAAAGTTTTTTGATGAGCTCTGTCAAGATCACTATTAAGACTGATGTTCATTTATGTAAGGCTGTTTTTAACGCCATTACTCTATGTTTTCCGAGGTCTTCCACTCGCTCTATACCCGTTGTAACGTTTTAGTGTGGCTCGCTGTGGCAGATAGTACCAGGGCATTCTTGTAAGGTTTCCAAACCAATTCATTTGTTGTTCTTTGATAACCTGTAAGACTGGCTTTATTCCTAGCATTCAGCTGATTTCATGATTTCGTATTTTGTCTTTCTTTGAAACTTCAGCAGCTCTTCTAAGGCATTTCATCTCTTTTGTACCTCCTGGCTAGATGTACGTATTCAAACTGTCAGTAGCATAATAGATTATTTATGCAAACTCGGTAATTTTTCGGTAAATGAAAGTGACAAGAAAAGCGCTACCATGCTAAACAATTGTATGATTGAAGTTGAAGCGAAATATCTGAATTCGTTTGTCCGTAATGTAGTGTGTTTAGAAAATACTCTGCGTCTGCCTTAAGTGCTCTAGGTCCCGGGTTCAGGCCCCGGTAAAGACTGGGATTTTTTAAAAGAATAGCCTAACGGCGCTGCCGTGGCAAAACTGTGAGGCAAAAATCTACCCTGAGTATTTCAGGATCCTAGCCGGTGCTACAAAGTTGGTGCCCTGCGCTGAGATTCTTTGGTATTAGGCTTGAGTTAGTAGAACGGAGCACTTATGGATTACTACCCGTGTACCATGAAGCTGATCCGTTGTTTAAACCAAACTAAAACCAAATACTCAGTATAGAATAACATGTATTTAGCTTAATTAAAACAACTTAGCAATTAAAGCAATTAAACTACAAACATATATTAAACTATGACAGCGCAGAATAAATATAAGTTAATTACGTGTTGGAATCACTAATGTCTTCTGGAAGGAGAACTCGACAAATTCTACTGAAACAAGATGGAGGGAACAGATGCTACGGGGTTGGATAGCCCGTTGTAAAAAGTTATATTAATAAACTATTGTGATTTTAATCTGATAAACTACACTGAGAAATGTAGGAACAGTTTATTAAAACTCTCTCTCTCTCTCTTTTCTCTCTCTCTCTCACACACTCTCTCTTTGTTTTTCTCTCTGTTTCTCTCTGTTTCTCTCTCTTTCTTTCACTCTTTGTTCCCCCTCTTTCTCTCTCTCCCTAATTTTCTCTCTATTTCTCCCCCCCCTCTCTCTCTCCCTCTCTCTTATTTTGTACCACTGTCCTTTTTCCGTTGCAGGCTTACTAGCTCGACCAGAGGCTGTCGCCCCTCCCTACCCCCCCCCCCACCCTCCCGAAGTATCACAGCGACCTCTGGGAGGGAGGGAGGAAGAGCGGTAGCGCCGACTTTAAGAAACACTGTTTTCTGTTATAGACCAGTCAGCCCTCGCCCCCTTTTGATATATTGTTAATATCAAACCGGCTGCCTTTACTTCCCATGACTTTACCCCGTATCCATGACAGACTGGCTCGACATGCTAGCCTAGTTCATTTCTGAAAAAGCAAAATCTACTCCACGAAGATCTGAAGCCACGAAAGCAATGCGGAATCCAACCATACAAATATACCTGTGCGAAAATATACGTTTCCTTTCCTGTCATTGTACGGTTTTATGGTTAGACTTATAAATCACGTATCGATTATTGACTGGCACTTGTCAATACAGGCTGCCCTCAGTTCTGTGTTATTATCTCTGCGTAGGTAAGGGACGGTTGGGCGAGATACCACTGAAGTAACAGTTCGATACTTTATGTAATTGTTATGTTTTTGAATACTATAGTTTCGGTATTGTAATAATATCCACAGTATAACGGCTGCGACAAGATATTCTGTGCTTGTGGTTACTGAAGCTGCTACTGGGCAGGCAGACAGACATGTTATCCAAGGGACAGTCAAAAAGACAGAGTGAAAGTCGTTTAGACAGACAGACAGACGACCGACAGACGAGAGAGAGGCATACAGACAGACAGACAGACAGACAGACAAAAGGACGGACAGATAGATAGATAGATAGATAGATAGATAGATAGATAGATAGATAGATAGATAGATAGATAGATAGATAGATAGATAGATAGATAGATAGATAGATAGATAGATAGATAGATAGATAGATAGATAGATAGATAGATAGATAGATAGATAGATAGATAGATAGATAGATAGATAGATAGATAGATAGATAGATAGATATATAGATAGATAGATAGATAGATAGATAGATAGATAGATAGATAGATAGATAGATAGATAGATAGATAGATAGATAGATAGATAGATAGATAGATAGATAGATAGATAGATAGATAGATAGATAGATAGATAGATAGATAGATAGATAGATAGATAGATAGATAGATAGATAGATAGATAGATAGATAGATAGATAGATAGATAGATAGATAGATAGATTACACAGACAGACAGACAGACAGACAGACAGACAGACAGACAGACAGACAGACAGACAGACAGACAGACAGACAGACAGACAGACAGACAGACAGACAGACAGACAGACAGACAGACAGACAGACAGACAGACAGACAGACAGACAGACAGACAGACAGACAGACAGACAGACAGACAGACAGACAGACAGACAGACAGACAGACAGACAGACAGACAGACAGACAGACAGACAGACAGACAGACAGATAGATAGATAGATAGATAGATAGATAGATAGATAGATAGATAGATAGATAGATAGATAGATAGATAGATAGATAGATAGATAGATAGATAGATAGATAGATAGATAGATAGATAGATAGATAGATAGATAGATAGATAGATAGATAGATAGATAGATAGATAGATAGATAGATAGATAGATTAGACAGACAGATTAGACAGACAGACAGATAGATTAGACAGACAGACAGATTAGACAGACAGACAGATATATTAGACAGACAGACAGATAGATAGACAGACAGATAGATAGACAGACAGATAGACAGACAGAGAGACAGACAGATAGATTACACAGACAGACAGACAGACAGATTAGACAGACAGACAGACAGACAGACAGACAGACAGACAGACAGACAGATTACACAGACAGACAGACAGATAGACAGAAAGATAGATAGATAGATAGATAGATAGATAGATAGATAGATAGATAGATAGATAGATAGATAGATAGATAGATAGATAGATAGATAGATAGATAGATAGATAGATAGATAGATAGATAGATAGATAGATAGATAGATAGATAGATAGATAGATAGATAGATAGATCGATAGATAGATAGATAGATAGATAGATAGATAGATAGATAGATAGATAGATAGATAGATAGATAGATAGATAGATAGATAGATAGATAGATAGATAGATAGATAGATGGATAGATAGATGGATAGATAGATGGATAGATAGATGGATAGATAGATGGATAGATAGATGGATAGATAGATGGATAGATAGATAGATAGATAGATAGATAGATAGATAGATAGATAGATAGATAGATAGATAGATAGATAGATAGATAGATAGATAGATAGATAGATAGATAGATAGATAGATAGATAGATAGATAGATAGATAGATAGATAGATAGATAGATAGATAGATAGATAGATAGATAGATAGATAGATAGATAGATAGATAGATAGATAGATAGATAGATAGATAGATAGATAGATAGATAGATAGATAGATAGATAGATAGATAGATAGATAGATAGATAGATAGATAGATAGATTAGACAGACAAACAGATTAGACAGACAGACAGATAGATTAGACAGTCAGACAGACAGACAGACAGAAAAAAATACACAATCGACAAACGAATCATTAGGTAGAAATTATCAACGTTATTAGAATGAAACATTTACATACATCTTGAAAGCAGACTTTTAGATTACTCCAGGTAAATACATTTCTCCGTAGTTCGAGAGTCCATGTCTAGGAGAAACTTCCTTTAACCGAAAACGGTGCAAGCAGAGACAGGGCCCCGGTTAGCGGTGCTGGGAGCAAACTGAGAGGACACTATGTCGCACACAACTATTGCCTGATCTAGCTGTTGCGAGCGACTCTCTTAGATCAGTGGCTCTCAATCTTTCTATTGTGGGGACCCTTTAATATAGTTCTATATGGTGTATCGGCCTCCAGCCCATACAACTATTTTCGTTGCTACTTCCGTGGACATAAACAAACTGTGGTCTGTTCTTGAGAACTACGGGGTACAAGGACAGTTACTAGAGAATATCATAGCCATGTACCACACAAGCCAAAGTGCAATAAAAACACAAGAAGGCATATCAGATATGTTCACAGTCAACACAGGTGTGAGACACGAATGTGTGCTCTCTCCACTTTTTTTTAACATCTATATAGACAGAATATCTAAAGAAGCAAGTTATGATACAGACAACATAGACCTTTATAATCATGAGGAAGTACACACATCAGAAGAAGTAATCGATTCACCAACATTAAACGAACTACTATTTGCTGACGACCAGTGCTTGTTCTACCCTGAAGAAGATAGACTGCAAGACCACATTACCAGGTTAAACTCAGCATGTAGTAAATACAACATGAAGATCAATGTAAACAAAACCGAAACCAGTGCAAGTTAGTAGAACCCCTGCCCAACTACACATACAGCTGAATGGTTCTGCCCTGAATTAAGTAAGGGAGTTTAAATATTTAGGAAGTATGATCACAGAAGATGGTAGAATGGACAGGAAAGTAGAAACCAGATATCAGAAAGCAAGTGCACTTATATACCAATTGTCACCATTATTAAGACATACAAGCATAACTATGAGTGCAAAGAGACAGATTATTATTAGCATATTCATTCCAAAATTAAGCTACCAGTTCCAAACATGGACACTATCTAAAGCCCATTTAGGCAAAATCACCACCTGCGAGATGAGGTGCCTGAGCAAAGCCCCCAGCCTAACCATCCGAGATCGAGTGAATAAGGAAACTATCAGCCAACTGTGGGAACGATACCTTGTATTAGATTCATCATGAAACAGCAGATCAAGTGGTTTGGCCATCTCGTTAGAATGCAGCAAGATCAAATACCATCACAAGCACTACATCTCAGAAGATCAACTACAAGAGCAAGAGAACGGCCGCGGAAAACATGAATCGACAACATTAAAGACCTCTACGCCTTAACGGCATGACAATAGCTAGTGGCAGCCAACGCGCACTGGATCGCAAATTATTCCTCCCCACGGCGCCTAACGGCAGAAGTGGTTTATGATGATGATGATAATGACTTCCGTGAATATGTGTTTAGCGATGGCTTTTGGCGACCTCTGTGAAAGTGTCGTTCGACCCCCAAAAAAGGGTCGCGAGCAACAGGTTGAGAACCGCTGCTCTTAAATGGTATCGTTTTGTATACATTGCCGGTAAGCGCGAGTGTTCAACTTTCATTGATCTGAATCGAGTTACATTATATCTTCTGACTGACTCTCTTCATAACTACTTTCCTCAGTACTTACGTAAAGAGGGAAAAAGGGGGGGGGGGGGGGCTGTGTGGTCTCGAGGCGTGGAGTCCGCCTCGAGTGCGTGAGGTTCTGAGTTCGTCCCCGGTAAAATCGGGGATTTTTTTCACGTGGACTGGGATTTCTAGTAATTCCCCCTGGTCTCTAGGTAGTGAGATCGGACGCCCATGTGCATTGTGGCGCACGTAAAAAATCCCCTGGCAGTTGGAAAAAATAAAACAATAGCACGGCGCTTTCCGGGCAAAATTTGGAGTTAACAATCTACCCAAAGTATTTCAGAATCCTCACCGGTGCGACAGAGCCTGTGCCCTGTGCTGGGCTTCTTTGGACTCAGACTTGGAAGAAGAACGGATCACTTATGAGTTCCTACCCTTGTGTCATGATGCTGATTCGTTGTTCAAAACCTCAAACCTCAGTACATATGTGCCACTCTGTATTCTTCTTGTTTTCACGTATATGCCTGCGTGCCTCTCTAGTCTAGCTACCTATCTGGCTGATTATCCATATGCTTGACTGTTTGTGTCAGCGTCTGTGTATTAGGTGTTGCGAACACGCTTCGCAATGCCGGTATGCCGGCTTCAATCCCAGCTGCGGACTAATTGTTTTGCATTGCTTTCAACGTTGGTACCAAGAGCTGACCGTTCAGTCGTAATGGCAAACAACAGAACATAAAATTTGCATAGAAAAACAAAAAAAGTAAAAAAATACTGGGGTTGGTCCTGCAACGTCCTGTAAAAATACGCAACTAACTTAACTGTCTGTACGCCCACTTATCCAACGATCCGCCGGTTTGTATGTGTGTCTGTCTGTCTGTCTATCCATCTGCCTGTCCGAAACTGTGTCTGTATAGGTAGGTATACATCTCCACTGTAATGGTAGGTAAACATCTAAACTATATAGGTAGGTATACATCTCCACTGTATAGTTAGGTATACATTTCCACTGTATAGTTAGGTATCCAGGAAAGCCTGGAATGAAAGAACTGTACCAATAGACTGGCAAAGAGCCATTATAGTCCCAATTTGGAAAAGAAAAGGCAATAAGCAAGATTGTAACAATTACAGAGGCATCTCCCTTCTAAGCCACGTAGGAAAAACGTTTGCCAAAATTCTGGAACAACGAATTAGATCCGTTGTAGAACCGATCCTGAGCCCATCACAGGGCGGATTTAGGAAAGGAAGAGGGTGTACTGACGCTATTTTTACTTTAAGACAAGTTAGCGAAAAGACAATAGGATTGGATTGGATTTTTTACCCCACCAGGACATCACACAAGCGATAAACACCCGATGACACAAAGTGCCACCATGCGGATGAGGATCACCGTGGAGAGGTCCCAGAAACCGCGTTCAGACATTTGGCCATAATGATGACCTGCCTATATTGCGGCCCCTGGCAAAAGCCAGAGTGGGGCTTCAAACAACAAAAAATAACGTCCTAAGAAAGACGAAAAGCATAAAAGACAATAGAACACAGACATCAAATGAACATAGATCAAGAAAAAGCTTTCGATAGAGTAAACATAAATTTATTATGAAAAGTTCTTGAAAACTACGGTATAAATGGAACAATTTTAGATTGTGTTAGGGCTATTTATAGACAAGGTGAAAGCGCCATTAGAACAAGAGCTGGCATCACAGACTGGTTCCCAGTAACATCAGGAGTAAAACAAGGTTGTGTATTATCACCTTCACTTTTCATAATATTTATGGACAATATTAATAAAATAGACAAAACACCAACAGATGTCGATAAACAGGAGGACTTCAATGAGCTGCTCTTTGCCGACGATCAATGCCTATTTCACAGTGATAGTAAACAGCTGCAAGACCACATAAACCTACTACACGACAGTTGCCTCAAGCATCATATGAAGTTCAATACTGAAAAGACAGAAGTCATGAGCATAAGTAGAGAGCAACAGACCATCGACATAAAGATTCTAGATCACAGCCTAAAACAAGTGCAAGAATTTAAATACTTGGGAAGTATCTTTACATTCAACGGTAAAATAGACAGAGAGATCGAAGCAAGAATCCAACAAGCCAACAATGTCGCATACCAGCTTGCCCCAATTTTAAAACACCCTGCTGTCCCAGCTGAGATAAAAAGACAAATTATAAATACAATCTTTATACCGACATTAGGTTATCAATGTCAGACTTGGACATTAACAAAAGAACATGAGAGAAGACTAACCACCTGTGAAATGAGATGTTTGAGAATGGCTGCGAATAAAACCAGAAGAGATCGAGTGAGAAACGATGTGATTACAAGAACTATTGGAACCATACCCATCGTTAAATTTATTGAGAAGCAAAGAATGAAATGGTTTGGTCACCTAATGAGAATGGAACCAACGATGCCAGCATCAAGAGCATACAACATGAAAATCGAAACAACAAGAGGCAGGGGAAGACCAAGAAAAGATGGATTGAAGGAGTCACGGACAACTTGAGACTTCATAACATCACGGCATATGAAGCGACTGAGCGCGCCCTGGCTCGGTTGCCGATCATCTGATAGACTGCGACGCCTAGCGGCACAAGCAGATTTTGACAAAAGAAGAACTAAGACAAAACAGTGTCACACATCACACTGATATCTGGACACTAAATCACCAGTTGTAGGTGACTGTTTGTTTTGTTTCTTCACACACTGAATTATGTGCGTGTTCTTGTTAAAAGCGGCGTTCGTGACTTGGGCGTTGCGAATCCGAGAGAGAGAGAGAGAGAGAGAGAGAGAGAGAGAGAGAGAGAGAGAGAGGAGAGAGAGAGAGAGAGAGAGAGAGAAGAGAAAGAGAGAGAGAGAGAGAGAGAGAGAGAGAGAGAGAGCGGCGTCCGTGGCTAAGGCGTTGCGAGTCCAACTCGTAATCCCAACGTACCGCGATCAAAACCCACTGCTGGCTGCGTGGATTTTTATCATGGTATGGGGCGTCGCAGGTCGACCCAACCTAAAATGGGTACCAGAATATGTGTCTTGGGGAAGTAAAGACTGCAGGCGTAATGCTGACCACATTACCCACCCAGTGCCGATAGGTCTGTAAAAATATGGGTGGCTCTTCCCATGTGCCCGATGCGCCTAAGGCGTGAAAATGGATCTTTACTTTTATTTGTTTACTTCTTGTTGACAGTACTTTGTATTTTTCTTTTTGTCCTTCTTTTTGTGTGTGTGTGTGGGGGGGGGGGGGGGGGGGGGGGGTTAAAATCACATTTTGTTATGTTGGAAGAAATAGGAATGTTTGGGTCTTGTGATAAACTCAAGGGGGTGCCACCTGAAAAAAAAAAAAGTTGGCAACCACTGGGATAAACAACAGGAAAACGATTTCTTCCAAAAGGGACAGACCAGTAAAACTATTACTTTCACCAGAAACTGTTACTTTTTACCTGTTCTGATCTTACTCAGCATGCTCTTCGAATCAGTCACGATCACGATGTGTGTGTGTGTGACGTGTTCTCCAGCCAGCGGAAAGCCACAGTGACAACCTGCACCTCCACCCTTGAATGTTGTGGTATCATGCTAGGCTCTCCCGCACCAAACGTCGACCATTAACTTTTGCTAAGAAGCCCCAAGCACTTCTTTTGCCTCTTGACACTGAATCGTCTGTGTAAATGATCAAATCGTCTTGCATTAACTGCTGAATTTCCACCTCTGTGGCACCTGCTGACCAGTCTCTGCATTCCCGGCTCAGCAAGTCTGACTGTTCAGCTGGCACTTTGACCCACTCCTCTTCTCGCCTAATGTTCTTAAGGATGCAAACCTGTCTGGTTGTGTCTTCCGATGAGCCATCCATGACCTCCCTCTTATCAGCCGCTGACCCTTAACTGCACCCAGAGCTTCATGCAGATGATGGTCTGTGTCTGCAGCTACCCTGAGATAAGATTTCGCCTGCAGCACCTTGTGCCTACCTGCAACCGTCGGCAAACCAAGGATGTAACGCATACACACCACTGGGGTGTCTCTGGTGCAACCCAGAATGACCCGCATAGCGTGCGCTCTAGTTTGTCCATCTGACTCTTTGAGACGGTAAGCAGTCCCAGGCCATAATCCACCACTGACAGGATCAGGTGCTGATATAGTGTGAAAAGCATTCACTGCTCTATGTCAACTGCAGCCATAGTCCCAAGTGCACGAAGTCCCCCTTGGCATCTCGTTACAACACCCCCACCCCCGACATGGTCCCCAAATGACAGGTTCCTATCAAATGTAACTCCAGATACTTCAGTTTGCTCTCTCTGTTGACGTCTCTACCATCTATCGTGAGACTTGGGGCATTAGCTTTAACGACTCTGTTGTCCAGAGAACACCACAAAACAGACCCCCTTTCCGGATGGACGACAGCCCTCATTTCTGTACACCACTCTGTCACTTTGTCTGTTGTCGCTTGTAGCTCCCGGGCCGTCGGTTCCTTCTCTTCCCCCCGCCTATATGCAAGTATATCATCCGCAAAAGTCAGTATCCTTCCAACCCCTGGTATCCCTAGGCTTGCAATCTTGCTCGTGTACACGTTAAAGAGCACAGGCGAGTTGGCGGATCCGTGTGGCAGTGCTGGGGCCAAAGTGCATGGTTCTGAGGTCCATGAGCCCATTCAGAGAGTAACCCGACGTGAATACAGACAGCTGCAACCCAATTCACCAGTCGTGGACTGACCTACTTCTCCCTCAGTGCAGTCATTAAGATGTCGTATCTCACTCTGTTATAAGCATCCTCGAGATCCAGTCCTACCGTTATAGTTTCCTGTCTGTTCTGGAACCCTTCATAGACGTCAAAAGCAAAAGTGGCCTCATTTGCCCAAGTGTCCTTTCCTGGCCTGTAGCTTCCCAGACCTCTTGGGAGAAGCTTCCCCCTTTCCAAAAAAATCTTACAGCTTTACAGCAACTATCTTCTCCAAGACCTTCCCAAAGGTGTTTTGTAAGATGATGATTCTAAAGCCACTAAGCTTAGAATGATTTTTAAAAGGTTTTGGTAGTGGGATTAGATAGCTGTGCACCCAGTCTTGCGGTACTGATGCTGTTTTAATGTTCTACATCGCTCAAAGCCTTTATGTGACCGTACCTGACTCCATCAGGCCCTGGTGCAGTGTCTTTCGCTTTTTTAAAAATTAGTTTGACATCTTCCACTTGTATCATGTCTTCATAATGCATATTCTTCAAGGTGCCAGCTAACTCCTTTCTAACTGCATCCCTGATGTCTTCATCATTATGATATGTCTGAGCTATAAACCTATGGAGAAAAGCCTCCCCTTTCTCCTTGTCTGTTGTCACACGCACACCATCGTCTCTCTAAATTGTTCCGACTGTCATAGGCCGATCTTTCCTTTGCATCTGCCTTTGCAGCTTTTAGAATTTCCCCAATGTTTTATCGCCTCCCATATTTTTCACAAAAGTTTCCCACTTTTCTCTTTTGGCCTTTGCAGCACAACGCTTGAAAACCTTCACTGTATCTTTTTTTTTCACATTCTTCGCCATCTCCACTTCCTCAGCTATATCTTACAATAAACATTCCATCGCCACAGCAATTGAAAGACGACGACGGATCCATCCGATCAAAAACAAACACATACTCAGCTGGCTACGGGACTTCCGTCAGTCGTTACTGTTGGCCAGGTAGGCGTTGGAAACCACTCTGCAGACATATGGGACTTCAACACTTTTCTGGATCCACCAGACACTCCTTAATACTTCATGTATTCATTTCCTAGGCCTAAACGAGACTGCCCACCAGCCCTTTCTAAGGCATTATATAACCTTCTAATGCCCTCCTCGTTACTCTGAATTCTCCGTGTTCCCAGATGTACACGGATTCCATTTGGCCAGCAGTTTCTCTGTGATCCGAGTGAGTTTCATTTGGCCAGCAATTCTTCGTGATTCGCATGAAGTTCATTTGGTCAGCCTTTCACTATAATTCACGTGCTGTCCTAGTTACACTCAAATATTCCACTCACATTTATTAGCTGACGTCATTCCGTCTGGGACATAATTTATCTAGGAGAAAAATGGGTTCACTACATGGATGTAATAAAGAAAAATACATTATGGAATAATGTCTACACACATCATGTGTACACAATCTTACACACTCACATACACACATCATGTGTACACAATCTTACACACTCACATACACACATCATGTGTACACAATCTTACACACTCACATACACACATCATGTGTACACAATCTTACACACTCACATACACACACATCATGTGTACACAATCTTACACACTCACATACACACATCATGTGTACACAATCTTACACACTCACATACACACATCATGTGTACATTCAATCATACATGCACACACTTCCATACATACACCGACCATGCATGCATGCATACACACACTCTACAATCAATACATATACAGACACCCACACACCACGCATATACACTCACATGCATAATACACGAACATGCATGCATACATACATACACACATCTATACATACCTCACAAACCCCCCCCCCCCCCCCCTTTACACACATACATACATATATACTTGCAGACATACCTCAACTACACCCACACACATACTTACACAGCTACATATGCATACATACATCCATCCACAAAAACATGTCATACATACACCCACATAACAGATAGATGAGATGATAGATAGATAGGATAGACAGACAGACAGACAGACAGACAGACACAGACAGACAGACACCAGACAGACAGACAGACACAGACCGACAGACAGACAGACAGACAGACAGACAGACAACTAGATCAGACAGACAGACAGATAGACAGACAGACAGATAGACAGACAGATAGATAGATAGATAGATAGATAGATAGATAGATAGATAGATAGATAGATAGGATAGATAGATAGATTAGATAGATAGATAGATAGATAGATAGATAGATAGATAGATACGATAGATAGATAGATAGATAGATAGATAGATAGATAGATAGATAGATAGATGGAGATAGATGGATAGATAGATAGATAGATAGATAGATAGATAGATAGATAGATAGATAGATAGATAGATAGATAGATAGATAGATAGATAGATATAGATAGATAGATAGATAGATGGATGGACGATAGATATATGACAGGTTTACTAATAGATGGGCGATTTGCGAATTCCAGCATAGCCAGCAGGTTTACTAATAGCGGGTAGAATTCAGACATATTGACAGAAACAGACAGAGACAAATAGATACAGACGCTTCGACGACTAGCTGACCTTTGCTTACCCAATGACTAAGCCATTCCCTAATGTGGACCGGAAGTTCCCTAAGTGGACCGGTGGTCCGCCCAAGTTTGAGGTGAATATAAAAACGTACAGCTCATGAGGTCGAAGGAGACAGCTTCGTGGATCGCCCACGAGCTCCCTGGGGGCGTCGCCAAGGACAACCAATCATAATCAAATTCCTTAAAACACGGTCCTGCGTGCTGTCTGGCTTGGTCCGTTTCTCCCACAAGAATGAAGCCATTGAATATTCATCAGATATAAGGAAGCAAAGTGATTTGATGCGAAGGTAGTCGGGGGGGGGGGTCGGGGGGGATGATGATGACGTGGGCGAGTGCATTTGGGATAGGTAGTTTCCTGTTTCACGAAAAGTTGAATAACTATACTGGCGAACCCGTTGGGCTGTGATAGTAGACGTGTGAACCAAAATAATCAAAGCTTAGATAAAATTGGTTGCCATTTCTGGAAAGCTGATTATTCAATCAGCCAAATCAAGTCATCGCTCAATCAATCAATCGCATCAATCAATCAATCAATCTAGTCAATCAATCAAATCAAAAATGTAAGGCACATGAATGAAAACCAATCAATCAATCAAAAGGTCAACTGATTAAACAATTAATTTATCAAAGCAACTAATTAATCAATCATTCAAATCAAGTAGTTGTAATGATTAATCAAAACGCCTCAATCCAATCAATCAATTCGAAATCATTTCTGAGTAATCAAGAAAGCCCGACCGTCAATCGAATCAACTGATCAATCAATCAATCGAATCAACGATTTGGTGCCGTCTTCACAATGATGGTTGGCTGCAGTAGAAAAACAACAAGCTTTGCAATTGGCTACCTGGTGTAAACTCTCTGAGACTGGTGTTCGTCCACTTTTGATGCCATCCTTCCGTTAGTATCGCTGTCTGCCTCTTGCTCCGTTAGGTTCAGCTTTCCCCTCCAGACTTTATAAAGGTCCTCGCGGCGAAGTGGTCTATTTGTCTGCCTGGTGCTATGAAGGTCAGGAGTTCGTTTCCCGGCAGCGTCGTTTAGTTCCTGGTTTCAGTCTGAATAGGGGTATCCAAGGGGATCGTCGTCGGAGCTACAAAGTACGCGCTTTGCGAGACGCTTTGGGAAGGCAATTGGCCATTCCACACACACACACACACACAGAAGAGAGAGAGAGAGAGAGAGAGAGAGAGAGAGAGAGAGAGAGAGAGAGAGAGAAAACGAACGAGCGAAAAAACGAACAAAGTTTATTTGAAAGGGTTACAAATTGGGTACCTGCAAAACGATGAACAATGCCATCATTCAAGCCACCAGAGAAACGCAAGACAAACAGAAAGAAACATTCCGCCTTTCCAAGCACCCATCTTTCAGACCACATCTGCATGTTATCAATAATGCATGTTATGTTTATATAAAAAAATATAAGTAATGAAATAATGCATGCACACATCATGTATACACAGTCATACACACCCCTATTACACCTGTTCACATACACTATTAAATGTCCATACATACACAGACATATACATGCATACATACGCACAAACTCATACATTTATTCTCATTCAAATACATACATGCAATCATACTCATACAGGGAGATACGAGCACCCATACCCCTACGTACAAGAACATATACTCAAACTCTATATACACACATCAAACAATACACTTTTACACAGAAGTCCACGTGATAAAATGCATACATTCACCGGGCGTCTGAACCCGGGACAGCACTCGACAGGGACGCCATTTACTCACCACTTCAAACCCCCCCGAGAGAGAATACATAAGAGAGACAGAGAGAGACAGAGAGAGAGAGACAAGGGAGGAGAGAGAACAAGGGAACATAGAGAGAGAGTACAGAGAGAGACAGACAGAGACAGAGAAATACACACAGAGAGACAGAGAAGAGGACAAAGGAGAGACAGAGAGAGAGAGACAAAGAGAGGACAGAGAGAGAGAAGAGAGACAGAGAGAGAGACAGAGAGGAGAGAAAGAGAGGGAGACAGAGAGGGACAGAGAGAGAGAGACAGAGAGAAAGCAAGGGAGAGAGAGACAGAGAGAGAGACAGAGAGAAGAAGACAGACAGAGAGACAGAGAAAGAGAGAGAGAGACAGAGAGAGACAGAGAGAGAGACCAGAGAGAGACAGAGAGAAGAGACAGAGAGAGAAGAAGAAGACAGAGAGAGAGACAGAGAGACAGAGAGAGAGACAGAGAGAGACAGAGAGAGAGACAGAGAGAGAGACAGAGAGAGAGACAGAGAGAGACAGAGAGAGACAGAGAGAGACAGAGAGAGAAAGAGAGAGAGAAAGAGAGAGAGAGAGAGACAGAGAGAGACAGAGAGAGACACAGAGAGACAGAGAGAGAGAGACAGAGAGAGAGAGACAGAGAGAGACAGAGAGAGAGACAGAGAGAGAGACAGAGAGAGAGACAGAGAGAGAGACAGAGAGACAGAGAGAGAGATACAGAGAGAGAGAGACAGAGAGAGAGAGAGAGAGAGACAACCAGCCATATGGGATACAATCCACTACTATGACTATCGATCTTCTCAAACTGGTATGAATCTGTCACTTTCTTCTCCTTCCTCTTCGCATTCACCAGCTGTACACTGGCGAAAAGTTGTTTGTTTATCCACTTCTGGACTGCAGTCCTGCTCCAGAACCTGAGTGTTGCGTGTGGATCCGTTTTACAGATCTGACTCATCTGTATGCAGACTGCTTGTTCCTTGCCTGTGAGGTAGCTGCACTCCGATTTTAAAGGAAGCTCCCAATTAGTCGACTCTTACGACATACTTTTTGGTAGAAAGTGGGTCTGTTCTTGTTTTCCAGGAACCCACGTGAGCATGTCAGGTTTCAAAATTCTAGGAATGCGGTGTTTGGCTGTTGAGCGCATGCGCAAGTGCCCGCTGCAACAAGCTGTACATAAGGTAGCGAGGACGCGGTCACAGTGCGGGTAAGGTTATATTACTATTTTACTATATATAAATTAAAACCAGAAGAAAGAATTTCGTTTTTCAAATTAATTGTCTGAGCTTGAACTGTAACAGTTTTGGCTATCAAGGACCCTTATTGGGTATACAATGCAAGGCCGCTATCTTAAATACCAATCGACACTCGGTGGGTAATATAGTCAACCTGACACCAGCCACTTTTAGTTCCTAGGACTCTAACTGTACCCATTTGAAACTAGGTGGACCAGGGAGTCAAGGTTATGTCTTAAAAGAAAAATCCCGTTCTGTGCGTATTTGAACACACGACCTTTGGATCGGTGGGCGAGCGTCTAGCTGCCACACCACGGCACTGATGTAACAGACACTGTGTATTCTAGTTATGCAAGCTGACGCTCATTATTGGGCCATTGTTGTCTGAACGGTACAACATTCATATCCTTGTCAAAATAAACGCAAACCGGTTGACAATCAAGTCACCTTAGGTTAGTTGCGTATCCTTTACAGGACATTGCAGAACCAACCTCAACAGCCCCTGGCTGTTGTTTGGCTTTTCTAGGCAAATTTAGTAGTTTGCCATTTCCTGCTAGACGGTCGGCTTTCTGGATACCACTGTCGAAACCAACACAGGGCGCATGGTTCGCAGCTGGGATCGAGCCCGGCATCCCTACATTACGAAGCGGTCGCATCGACTTAGCCACAGAGCCGACACATCAAGTCCCATACTGCTGAAAAAAATATCACAACACGAGATTATGAAAGTGCGTTCACAGACGGCTACCAGAATTACAACACACGTTGTGAGTTATCAGTTGAATATTAAATTAAGAATCGTCATCTTAGCACAAAGGGTACTGTCATAAACACTCTGTCGCCATCTTCAGCAGCAAGCGAAGAGTTTTAGTTCC
>CAJHNH020003165.1:0-2500 GCA_905116865.2 Candidula unifasciata | reverse complement strand
AGCGAAATAATCACTCGCATGAAATAAGTTTTTGAAAGAATAATTTCCAATCAGACTAAACCAAATATTTGATAGTTCTTGTCACGTTTTATTCAGTTGAATAACATCAAATAATCAAGTTTGACAGTCCAACGTAAAATCAATTTAGCATTCAAATCTTCCAACAAACGAGGGCAGTCGGGCTGAAGGCAAATGTTATGGAAATGTGTCTGCTAGAGAAAGTTCTAGTTTTGGTTAGTTTATGTTTTAATTTATGTCTGTGGAATTCTTATTTCGGTATTTAAGATTACAGACTGGTAAATGTTTTTTTATGCAGATTTGTTGAATACTTAAGAACACTTTAGAAAATTGCATTTAGTGCTGAATAGTTTAGTCTTGTTCTATTGTAATACTATAGTTCGATGTTTTTCAATAGATTTATTTAAAAAAAATGTTTTTCTCTCTGCTCCATGTTTCCTAAATTCAGTTTAGCATTTTCACTGCCTTTGTTTTGCATGAATAAAAATCGTCCAATGTCATGTTCATGCCTGCATCCGAACAGAGGGAAACTGTTGGTTATAATTATGGCCTAGATTATTTGCGCCATATAAATTGGCTTTAGAGATGCTGGGTGGTCTCGTGGTATGGTGTCCGCCTCAAGTGCCGGAGGTGATGCTGCATTTCAGAGGGTCAGTTTTCTTTGTAATTACCATTACTTTTCGTTTTTGTAATTATCCACGCCTACAGATCCAGAGTCGATAAGAAGCTCACTTTCAAATCCCAGCTGTAAGTTACTGCAGCCCATGGTCGCGTTCAAAACCGGGTGGCTCCCGGTGTTCACTCCAGCCTCTAGGAATGGGTACCAGAGTTGACACTCTGGGGTAAAATGGAGTATGTCACTGTAGCTACAAAGAGTTACTTTTGCGAACGTCGACACAGGCAGACAATTCTTATCAGCTGTCCGTATGGTGGCAGAGCACTTATTGTTTATAACCGTGTGCAATAACGCTGGTTTCACATCTCTCGACTTTACTTTTACTTCATTGCGTCAGACATTCGCATATTAAGGGTTACGTCTCTTTAATTTATTTCCTTTCCGCAAAATTCAGCCTGGTCCAGCTAAGTATCGCTTATTTATATAATGATTTGTCGTTAATTGTTTCCTTTGTCTCAATCATCTACACTAACATTTTAACGTATTATTGTAGAGTCTGCATATTTGAGTGTGGATGTGGTTTTTTTTGTGGATGTTTTGCTGATGAAAGCTAATAGCCGAAACGTCCTCTTCTTGTATTGCAAATAGTTTTTGTATAGCTGACGTAACATTACTGCTGCTGCTGTTTATTAGAGGGCCAATTTTCTTTGATCCTTGTTTTTACTAATATTTCATTTGATATTCTTTGCCTTTTGTAATCTCTTCTCTTTACCATACCCCCCCCCCCCGCCCCCACCTTTTTTTTAAAAGTATTAAGTTAGTTAGTGACTCCACATCTTGACGTCAGAATAATCACCAAGAGAGCTTCAGATATTATTTTTTTTTTTGGTCGTCTTAAGCTTTCCACTGTAAACAGTTTGGAGGACCCATATGGTGTCTCTAAAGTAAAATGTCCCTATAGCAAAGCAGTACTGTCTCATATGGAGCTTACTCCGTGGAGAACAACTTAAAGCAGTTGTACTATAGTCCCGTTTCAACACTCATTCCGTCGTATTTTAACCAAATATCTTAAAACTCTTTCCGGATGAACACTAGTTTTTGCATGTGGCCTAAATGTTTCTATGTCAGTGTCAGACCCCTTTTGTAGGTGTGACGCAAAGGTAACAACTTGGTATTGTGTCCAGGTGAAACAACACATTCCATGAACAAGGAAGCGCTTGATGGCCTTGTTTTCGTTCATTTAGTTCTTAAATAACGTTTATTTAGAACTCATGATAATTGCAAGTTTAGTAATGCTTCACACACAACGTTATCGACTACTGAGTCCCACCGATTTCTATTTCATATGCGTCACAAGCACACTAATCCAAGGTAGTCACTGGCTAAATACATCAACAGTACACTGGTATAGCGAATCCCAAATCATCTCTCGCAATATGAACAAAAGTAATGGGTAGGCTAGGGAATGCCTCTATAGCAATAATTACGTATCCTGACCTGGCTGACCACACTCAACTTTAATAATCCGGCTATACAAAGAGAAACTTGACATCAGTATGAATACCCCACTACTTGTTCTGTCACACGGTTTTACAATCCAGTCCGCTATCCCAAGCGCAAAAACATTCCCACTTTTAAAAGGGCCCAAACAACAACCATTCGTTTCACTGGACTGTCTCAACTCTAACTGTCCGTGTGTCGCTCTACCTGTTTCCCAGTCCCCTTGTAATCTCCCACTCAGTTACCTGTATCGCCGTGCTGGTCTACACACAACCCGTCTGACCATTAATTTTACCTGTCTGCTGTTATGAGTCATCTAGTCGTTGTTTTGTTTTTCACACGTGTGTTAAAATTCTCTGACAGTTT
>CAJHNH020003164.1:70583-80440 GCA_905116865.2 Candidula unifasciata | reverse complement strand
GCAGATCTGTTCCCTTGCCTCTCGGGATGTACCCGACTTCAAAGAATGAAACCACTTTGTCGATTCTCGACAAGTTGGGGAGCCCGGGGCTATTTGTTTTCACCCACAATGGGGCCCGGGGACCCCACCGCTAGTAACACTAAATGGTGAGGGGAAATTCTTTGGGTGGCAGACAGGAAGACGGCAGAAGATACAGAAACGGATGGGGCGGGCGGATGGATTGTCAGACAAACAGATACACAAAAGAACGGACGTGCGAATAGCCATACAGACAAAGAGAATCAGAAAGACAGACAAATGGATTAACAGAGGGGAGAAAAAATTAAAAACACCCACATTTTTCACAAGGCCCTTTAGAAAGAAAGAAAGAAAAAAAAAACAAGAAAGAAAGAAACAAAAAGAAAAGAGAAAAAAAAGAAAAGAAGAAAACAAAAAAAAGAAAGAAGAAAAAAAGAAAGAAAGAAAAGAAAGAAAAAAAGAAAAAAAAGAAAAAAAGAAAGAAAGAAAGAAAAAAAAGAAAAAAGAAAGAAAAAAAAAGAAAGAAAAAAAAGAAAAAGAAAGAAAAAAAAAAAGAAAAAAAAAAGGTAGAAAAAAAAAACAAAAACACCCAAAAAGCAAAAAGAAAGATAGAATGAAATGAAAGAACAAGCAGTAAAAAGGAAACAAAAGAGAAGAAAAAAAAAAAAAGAAAAAAGGGAAAAAAAAAAAAAAGAAAAAAGAAAAAAGAAAAAGAAAGAAAGAAAGGAAGAAAGAAAGAAAGAAAAAAAAAAAAGAAAGAAAGAAAAAGAAAAAAAGAAAAGAAAGAAAAAAGAAAAAAAAAAGAAAAAAAAGAAAGAAAAAAAAAGACAAAAAGGTAGCCCAAAAAAAGACCCAAAAA
Organism: Candidula unifasciata; assembly: GCA_905116865.2. Lineage (NCBI taxonomy): Eukaryota > Metazoa > Mollusca > Gastropoda > Stylommatophora > Geomitridae > Candidula > Candidula unifasciata. The sequence continues at coordinate 79,563 of CAJHNH020003164.1, read as the reverse complement.
GCGAAAGAAAGATAGAATGAAATGAAAGAAACAATGCAGATATAAAGGAACAAGAAGAAGAATGAAAGAAAAAAAGAAAGAAAGGAAGAAAAAAAGAAAAAAAGAAAGAAAGAAAGAAAGAAAGAAAGAAAGAAAGAAAGAAAGAAAGAAAGAAAGAAAGAAAGAAAGAAAGAAAGAAAGAAAGAAAGAAAAAGAAAGAAAGAAAGAAAGAAAGAAAAAGTGGGTTTTCCCTATCCGGCTATTGTCACTCCTCAGACAGTTCAATGTACCTTACAAGTACATTTTTGTTTTATCTGATCTCTTTTGTAAACACTCAAGTGTGAGTACTCGCCAGCTGCCTCGCTGGATGATCAACCCACGAGTCATTGAATAGGACAGAAAATCGTTACAAACGAAAGACAAGATAGGGATATATGCAAACAGATCTGGGATGTGTGTTTTCAGCTACTTTGTTTGACGGAGCTATCGCAGAAACTAATAATACAAGAACGAATGAATGGGCGAACGAACTAACTAGCAATGTCTTTTTCAAATGGGTCACAGAGTGAACAAGATTGGGGATATTTGCAAACAGATCAAGGAGGTGTGTTTTCAGCTACTTTGTCCGATGGAGCTATCGCAGAAACTAGGATAAGAACGAACGAATGAGCGAACGAACAAACAATGTTCATTTTCTAATTTGTCACAAACTGGACAAAATGGGCGATATACGCAAACAGATCAAGGAGGTGTGTTTTCAGCTTCTTTGTCCGATGGAGCTATCGCAGAAACTAGGATAAGAACTGATGAATGAACGAACAAACTAACACTGCTTATTTTAAAACGGTCACAAACTGGGCATTAAGACACGTCTAACATTCGGCCCTCCAAACACTCATTTTTCACATAGCATATTGAGTTGTTATAACAATATTTATGATATCAATATCATATTTTGGAAGCAACGTGTCCACATCACTGCTAAGAAAACGACAGTTGGAGAGAGACCGATCCATATAGGTTAAAACCTGGCGCAGTGAAGACGATCCTATCGATTTTAACTCTTGCTTGCTGAATTCATTTCCTGGTCAGTTGTACCAGAATACAGAGGCGGGATGGCATGCGCCAGTCTTGAGGGCGCTAGATGATGATGATAAAAGAGTGCTACTTCTAAATTAGTTAGTTAGGCCGTTAGTTAGTTAGCTAGTTAGTTCTTTGTAGCTGTAAAACATCTGCCTAAGACACATGGAACCAGCAGTCTGCATATAAATAAGCCCAGTTGTGTTAAAAGTATGTGCACGCAAAACTCAAAATAAGACGAGTTTGGTAGAACTTTCAGCCAGAGTTTACTGCTGGTAGACTTGACAAGAAGAAAGAGAAGTGTTGCTCAAGATTTGGGGACTTTTACATACTCTAGTGGGAGTCTAGGACTAGCCCTATATGCCCAGCAGGCATGAAAGCGTAGAAAAGGAGTTCCTTTACTTTACTTGCTAGTCGGAGTCGCTGTGGTGTAGTAGCTAAACGCTTTCCTGCTTATCTGAAAGTCGTAGGCTTGGGTCTTGATGGAGCCGGCCTTTTTGTCAAAATTCACCTTTGACTCCTAGGTCAACCCAGCCTTGAGCGGGTAGCAGGTACAATCACTGGGTAGTAAAGGCGGCCGGCGCGATGTTGACCACATCACACATCAAGAACCGTTCGGTCTAGAAAATATAGGTCTCAAGGCGTGGGGAGGGTTCTTTATTATTATCCTACCCCCAGATGACGTCACATGACAGTCCAACATTGTAGAGGGTGGTAAGACTGGGTTTCCCAGCTTTTTGATGCATTTAACGACCCTAAAACATCTAGAACTGGCCCTTACCCCAGCCCACCTACGTCCCACGAGACAGTGCAGCCTAGGTCCCACGACTGCATACAGCCTATCTAACAACCCCTTAAATATTAGACTGCCCCGTGACCTGTGGATTTACCCTGTTTGGGGTAGGATAATAATAAAGCACAGTGTTTCCTACTACCACTGCTTCTCTCTGTGCCAATCTTAATATATCAAGTCGTTTATCCTCATATCTTCCCGACTGATCAATCTTGTTATTAATCTCAGCCAAACCACATCAGTCCAGAGCATTCAAAGACACGTTCTGTGGCATTCCAGTTCAAAAGAGCAACAGTTCTAGTCTAGTGACTACGACAAGGTCAATGAATCACATCCGTCGGAAACGTAGATATTCTCAAAACTGTCACCCGAGTTAAGTCGCCAAGGACTTCCATTGCAATATTGTAAATCATAACTATCTTACCTATTATCAAATTTATCGTTAGCTTTGTTCTAGTCATGCGCTTAGGCCATACAGATTGCCTGTGTGTCCTATTAAATTTCCATGAGTTTATAAGTATATATAAGTTTATACATCGCGATGACCGGGTGACGAACTCCTTGTGGTCCGGGTTCACTCCCGGGGGTAGGCAGAAAAGCCACATTTCTCCCAGATTTACGGTACCTATCATGGAATCAAGGCCGAAGAGTTGCGATATCCATAGTACCGAGCCAAATGGTTGACAACTCCCGGTTTCTGGATATAAAAAAAAAGTTATAAGTATATACAAGTCGAATTGTGGGGAATAACAATACACACACACAGACGCGAAATCAAGGGACCGATGAGGTAGAGTTGAGTAAAGTCAAGAATTGACAGCACAGAACTCAGGGCATTCCCACGCATGGTCCGTCCTCATCTTCAGCAGCCAGCGCAGAGTTCCAATACTGATGGTACCAGTCACAATCTGGTTATATGTCCGTCTTGTATTTCCTCCGAGAGGCCAGACCGAAGTTTTAAAAGGGTGGAAAGGCGCTTCAAGCAGTTTTACGGCTGAGTGCATTTGTACTTTGAATAATCTGACACATTATCAATTTGTCTTATTTCCTTGTGTCTTGTCCAACATCAGAGCAGATAAAGTAGATATCACTCCATCACATGAAGTTTCCAGAACTTGAGTCTTGCGTGCACATCCGTTTTACAGATTTGGCCTATTTGTATGCAGACTGTTGGTTCTTCGCCTCTCAGCCACATGTACTCTGACATTCTTTGAAACACCCCTAATTAGTCATTTGCTTGCCAGGGGCCGTGGGTCTACTCTGTTCTATTCCCCCTCCTGAAAACGGGGTTCCTGGAACCCACAAAAGAAGCTTTACAAACAATTTTACAAACAACTTTACAAACAACTTTACAAACAACAGGGGTTTCACCCACTGCCATCAACAAGCAACTACCACTGTCCACTGTCTGGAGTAACGGCATCAACTATCACATTGATATAGTTAGTTAGTTAGTTGACAGATTATCCTCATTGTACATCAGATAATCGCTCGGATCCCAGCTTCAGTATATCCCTCCGCGTGTGGCGAATTATAATACCGACTTGTCTGTGTTAGTTTGCTATTCTATTCTAGATGACATTGATGTGTAGACTAAATTCTTTTTAAAGAGCTTTTCAAAATGTTTGTAATCACATGTTTTTTCATTGTGTGAAAAAAAAAAAAAAAAAAATGGGGAAAGGGGGGGGGGGGGGCGTAATTATTCAAGGCAAAATCGGGGAAGGAAGGATTCGGGAGGGGGTGGGTGAGAAGAGCGGGGGGCAGGGCGAAAATGTTTGGAAACCTCTATTCTAGTACTACAAACAAGGGATGGTTGAACCGAGAGCTAAGCATTCTAGTCACTTGGCCACTAAATCCCCCTGACAACAGTTCTGAGCCAGTACCTTGTTTGCTGCAGATTTTCTGGATACGAACTTCCCCATTCTTATGATATCATCATCATCATCATCATCATCATCATCATCATCATCATCATCATCATCATCATCATCATTCTCATGATTACCCTCATTATATATTAAAATATTTGCACTGCGGCCATGATTAATTGTGTAGACGGTGCATTTTAAAATAAACACAACAGACGCATCTTACACACCAACAACCACACACACACACATACAGATATGCACACACACACACATACACAGATATGCACGCGCACGCACACACACACACACACACACACACATATATATGCACACACACATAAACCTGAACCGACTACCCCGAGGCTGTACGTCAATAAAAGTGTGCACTGGTACGGTATGAATAACCCGGAAGCGGTCGCATACACAAGGTCATGTCATTGTCTCTAGTTTCCGTTTCCGGGTGGCTTTCGCTTGGTACGTGTTTTGTTGACGCAGCCAAACACAGACTGAACAGGTGCATGTCGCAGGAAATACTTCTTGTTCCTTTTTCTTGGCTTTCACCGGCGGAGACTTCTGAATGTTCACCCACCTCCGTGCGTTAGTCTTGTTCCAGAACCTGAGTTGTTGCTTGCACATCCGTTTTACAGATCTGGCATATTTGTCCGATGACTCTTGGTTCCTTACCTCTCAGGTAGATGTGCTCAAACTGTGAAGGAAGCCTCCAATTAGTCGACTCCTACGACATGCTTTGTTGGGGGGGGGGCAGTAGGTCAGTAGGTCACCATGATGAATATAAAGCACATATTCAGCACTTACATAGCCATATAGAACATACAACACATGTATTGCCATATAGTACATATATAGCACGTACACAGCACATATATAGAAGATAAAGCACATATAAGCATAAAACTTATATATGGCACTTATAGCACATATTGATCGTTATATATAGCACACATATAACACATTTATAGCACATATATAACCAAAATTGCACATATATAGCACATATTTAGCCATATAGCACAGTTATATTGGGGAACTACAAAACGGTTACGAAGCAACCTGCAGTCCAGTGTGTGTGTGTGTGTGGGTGTGTGTGTGCGGGGGGGGGGGGGCTGTTAGTGTTACCATTGAGAGTTATCCGCCCATCCTATTGGGTGACAGCCTGCTCTCACAACAGTTCTGTTTAGGTTTAGCTCCCCTGTGGGTAGTTGTTGCGGTTTATTCTAATGAGATGACCAAACCATCAGATCATCTGCTTCCTAATGAAGTCGGTGCCACGTATTTTCCCGCGCCAGTTGAGGGAGTGTGAGGCAGATAGAGGGATTGAGTGGGGCAGTCAGATCGAGCGAGCGAAAGAACTTTGTTTTCAGCGGGTAACATGAGAGAGTCAAGAAGGAAAAATATACTAAAACGAGAGAGGGGGAGTCAGTGAGAATGAGAGAGACTTAAAATGAAAGAGAAGCGGTGAGAATGAGAAAGGGAGAGAAAGAGAGAAATGGACGCGGAAGTGAGAAATTGAGAGAGACAGAAAGATTGGGAAAGAGAGGGAGCGATGCAGTGAAACTGACTAACTGATTGACTGACTGATTGACTAACTCATTGACGTTGAACCCCCACCATGACCGCATTTCGAGCAATAAACACCAGTTGACCAAAAGTGCCACCATTCGGATAAGTATCACCCAGAAACCCTGTACAACCTTTAGGTTATAGTTAGGGCACCCGACGACAGCCGGTGTGGAGCTTTGAAATAACGGGGGGGGGGAGGATATACGTCGTACATTGGGACGGGGAGTACAAGCACTGAGAGAGACGTTGATACAAAGAGAGAAGAAGAATGACGCAGTGGTAGCAGGGTAGGGGAGAGAAATGAAGATGAGAGAGAAATGCAGTAAGAGAGACAGACAGATTGTGTGAAAAAGAGAAAGTGAATAAAAAGACGCAGTGGTAGCAGGAGAAGCGAAAGAAAGAAAGAGTGTGTGTGTGTGAGAGAGAGAGAGAGAGAGAGAGAGAGAGAGAGAGAGAGAGATGCAGTGAGAAAGACGGAGAGGCGCAGTGAAAGAGAGAGAATGAATGAACAAATAAACGAAAGCAATTTATTTGTAAGGTGCACTAAACTGGGCAGGCTGATTCGTCTACCACTCGACACTTCCTAACACTTATCTTTGATGCTGTAACTGCATTTATCTATAAAGCATGTTATGTTTTTTTTTAAACGTATATACATACTTTTGGTATCATGGGACAGAGTTGAGAAAGAGATTGAGCGAGCGAAAGAGAGAAAGACAGAGAGCGAGAGAGAGAGAAATAATTGCAATTAGAGCTATAGATACATGCAGAGAGAGAGAGAGAGAGAGAGAGAAAGAGAGAGAGAACTGCAATTAGAGCGATAGATAGATGCAGTGCAAGAGAGAGAGAGAGAGAGAGAGAGAATGAGAGACAGAGAAAACTGCAATCAGACCGATAAGAGATGCAGTGAAAAATAAAGAAAAGAAAGAAAGAAAGAAAGAAAGAAAGAAAGAAAGAAAGAAAGAAAGAAAGAAAGAAAGAAAGAAAGAAAGAAAGAAAGAAAGAAAGAAAGAAAGAAAGAAAGAAAGAAAGAAAGAAAGAAAGAAAGAAAGAAAGAAAGAAAGAAAGAAAGAAAGAAAGAAAGAAAAACAGAAAAACAGAAAGAAAGAAAGAAAGAAAGAAAGAAAGAAAGAAAGAAAGAAAGAAAGAAAGAAAGAAAGAAAGAAAGAAAGAAAGAAAGAAAGAAAGAAAGAAAGAAAGAAAGAAAGAAAGAAAAAGAGGAAGTAAGAAAAAAGAAAGAAAGACAGAAAGACAGAAAGAAAGAAAGGAAAAGAAAAGAAAAAATAGACAGAAAGACAGACAGACAGAAAGGGAAAAAAGAAAGAAAGAAAGAAAAAAGCAGGTGAACTAATTTACAGAAAGAAAGAGAAAAATAAATATTGACACAGACTAACTGAGGATGAACTCGGCTCCAGACCACCCTAAACTCACATGAAAACCAAAACGCTGCAGATAACTCAACCATGCGGGATTGAGTATATAACGATGGGAATCAAATCTAATGAATTCAAAATGGGGTGAAGAATTAAGAGAAATGTCTGGGCAACCGCTAGTATCAACAGTTATAAGACAGAGAAGATGGCTGGGCAACCGCTAGTATCAACAGTTATAAGACAGAGAAGATGGTTGGACAACCACTAGTATCAACAGTTATAAGACAGAGAAGATGGTTGGGCAACCACTAGTATCAACAGTTACAAGACAGAGAAGATGGCCGGACAACCACTAGTATCAACAGTTATAAGACAGAGAAGATGGCTGGGCAACCACTAGTATCAACAGTTACAAGACAGAGAAGATGGTTGGACAACCGCTAGTATCAACAGTTACAAGACAGAGAAGATGGTTGGACAACCGCTAGTATCAACAGTTATAAGACAGAGAAGATGTCTGGGCAACCGCTAGTATCAACAGTTACAAGACAGAGAAGATGGCTGGACAACCACTAGTATCAACAGTTATAAGACAGAGAAGATGGCTGGACAACCACTAGTATCAACAGTTACAAGACAGAGAAGATGACTGGACAACCACTAGTATCAACAGTTACAAGGCAGAAGATGGTTGGACAACCGCTAGTATCAACAGTTATAAGACAGAGAAGATGGTGCTATATTAGACACACTCTGAGAAACAAAACCAGCATAGAGTCTCTCAACAGGCATTATAATGTGGACCCATGTGGGTTCCGGGGACCTATTATAGACCCACTGCCAACTCAAAAGCATGTCGTAAGAGTCGACTAATTGGTAGCTTCCTTCAAAGTCGGAGTGCATCTGTCTGAGAGGCAAGGACCCGACATAAAAATGAGTCAGATGTGTCAAACAGATGCACACACAACATTCAGGTTCTGAAAGAGGACTGCAGTCCAGAAGTAGACAAGCAACAAGAAATTTCCGCCGTAGTTTACAGCCGGTGAACGCAAGGAAGAAAGAAGAAAAAGAAAATAGGAAACAGGGTAGTTAAGAGGCGAGGGCGCCCAAAAGAAACCCTAAAACGAAGCTGACGAGAGAGGCCAAAGGTGCTGGACTGGATTCCATTCATGATATTGAACTGACTGCACACGATAGAATAGAATGGAGGAATAGACTACGAGCTCTATGTGCCATTTAATGACACAACAAGACAACAAATGAATCACTAAGTGCCTCGGGAACGCCACCAAACCTCACGCTGGTTGTGACCAACGATAGCCACGCTAAAATTCGTCCTTCAATTGACATTTCACTTCCAAACAGACCCTCATCCCATATACATAACCTCAAAACACCCCTTACCACCATCGTCCTCTTGTCAACCCTGCAACGACCCCTTTCCCAAACCCCTCATTTATGTCCTTCACCAAATCCCCCATCCCTTCCCCCGTCTTGTACTTAAAGCTACCGGAGTCGCACGCTTGTATTTAACATGCAGAAGTAGAGGACGTTTTAAGGACACAAGGGTAGTAATATAACGTATGCTAAAATATTTGGGCCTTAAAGGAAACAATAAATATATAGGGCCCTAACCACCTTCACTTGACTGCAAAGTGTGTCCGCGACAGTCACAAAGTTGCTACTGAACTTGCATATCAGTTCTGTTTGTGATAACACACCGGAGGGGTTATTCCTTATTCCAATTTTGATTCGTAAGTGTGTGATCGATGCAACTTTTTGTATTCCGGTTAGGCAAAAGTTTTTATGTTACTTTATTGTTAGGAAGATTTAACAATTCAAATTTGTGTATTTTTCGTGGGAGTTGGTAAGAAGGATTGTTTGCAAATATGTAATTTTTTTTTTTTTTTTTGCGGTTGTAATGAGATATTAAGTGAGCGAATTGATTGTTGGGATTAATATTTCTGCAGCGTTTTGCAAGAATATTCTTATCTCAAAATACTACGGCTGTGCAATACTGACATTTTTTTAAACAATTGCAAAGATGTCTACAAAATTTTTAACTGTAGTTTTATTTCTTCTTCTTCTTCTTCTTCTTCTTCTTCTTCTTCTTCTTCTTCTTCTTCTTCTTCTTCTTCTTCTTCTTCTTCTTCTTCTTCTTCTTCTTCTTCTTCTTCTTCTTCTTTCTTCTTCTTCTTCTTCTTCTTCTTCTTCTTCTTCTTCTTCTTCTTCTTCTTCTTCTTCTTCTTCTTCTTCTTCTTCTTCTTCTTCTTCTTCTTCTTCTTCTTCTTCTTCTTCTTCTT
>CAJHNH020003164.1:40583-65583 GCA_905116865.2 Candidula unifasciata | reverse complement strand
TGGTTGTGGTAGTGGTAGTAGTAGTAGTAGGAGAAGGAGGAGTAGTAGAACTAGTTGTAGTAGTAGCTGTCGTCGTTGTTGTTGTTTTGGCAGCAGCCGCACCATCAGGAGATTTAACCGTCGCTCAAAACTCAGTGTAAAGGCGAGACGAACGTGTAATTAAACTGTTACTGGAGCCTTCGGAATTGGAAATCTGTGCCCCTGAACGCTGCTGAAGATGGGGACTGAGCGGTTATGGAAATATCCCGAGTGCAGCGATGTCGGTTCTTTATTCAACATTGAATATTTAATAGCCACCATTAGTAGTTGTAGTAGTAGCAGTTATTGTTATTAAAGTTGTAGTAGTAGCAGTTATTGTTATTACAGTTGTAATAGTAGCAGTTATTGTTAATACAGTTGTAGTAGTAGCAGTTATTGTTATTACAGTTGAAGTAGAAGCAGTTATTGTTATTACAGTTGTAGTAGAAGCAGTTATTGTTATTACAGTTGTAGTTGTAGCAGTTATTGTTATTACAGTTGTAGTAGAAGCAGTTATTGTTATTACAGTTGTAGTAGTAGCAGTTATTGTTATTACATTTGCAGTAGTAGCAGTTATTGTGTATTACAGTTGCAGTAGTAGCAGTTATTGTTATTACAGTTGTAGTAGAAGCAGTTATTGTTATTACAGTTGTAGTAGTAGCAGTTATTGTTACTAAAGTTGTAGTAGTAGCAGTTATTGTTATTACAGTTGTAGTAGCAGCAGTTATTGTTATTACAGTTGCAGTAGTAGCAGTTATTGTTATTACAGTTGCGGTAGTAGCAGTTATTGTTATTACAGTTGCGGTAGTTGCAGTTATTGTTATTAAAGTTGTAGTAGAAGCAGTTATTGTTATTACAGCTGTAGAAGAAGCAGTTACTGTTATTACAGTTGTAGTAGCAGCAGTTATTGTTATTACAGTTGTAGTAGTAGCAGTTATTGTTATTACAGTTGTAGTAGTAGCAGTTATTGTTATTACAGTTGTAGTAGTAGCAGGTATTGTTATTACAGTTGTAGTAGTAGCAGCAATGTTTTAATCAATTTGTGAGAAGAAGGAAACTGGAACCCGTTGTGACCACTAGAAAATACCTGAACTGATACATGCTGTTGCAAATCGCCGATTGTGGAGAGGCGGGTACACCCGCGCTAGTCGGCGCGGCACTTAATGATGATGAGTATGGCAGCAGCAGTAGTAGCAGCAGCAAAAACAGCAACAGTAGCATTAGTTATTGATGCAGAAGTAGAGCCATTGCAAAAAAACATTACATCATCCTCAATAACAACAACAAAACCGATAACAGTCGCTACCTCGAACACTTATATAGAAGCACGTATATTAGCCAGATCCCAAGTTGATAACGATCCTATTATTCAGTTTAAACATTGAACAGTCCAAGAGTATATCACCTGCGTATTTCAAACATCTGTGCTTACTTGAGCGATGCTGGGACAGCCTAACGACTTTTGCGGTTCAGTGGAAGTCCGTAACTAGGTGTGGGGTAAACACTGAGTATGGAGATTAGTGGGGTTAAAGTAACGTTAATCTCTCCAAATAGAGTAGGTCACTTTTCATTCAGAAGTTTGTTGGGCTGGTCGACTGTACTGAAGGTTACGGGTGTGTCCCGCTCTGTTGTTTGCTTTCTGGGTTGTCTCGCATTTACGTTTTCATTCCGAGAAAGAGAATGCCTGTGACATAAGTTGCAGCACTCTTTAGGGGAGTTGTTTTAGGGCAAGTTTGTCAATGTTTTTGGAGTGTTAAAAGCACTGGCGTGCTGAAATATACAACATACGATATCAAGGGCATTGCGGAACACACCCGTAACCTTGTGCCAAAGTGACAGGTTCATGAACTACCAATCAGAAGTGAGCTAGTGTGTATATGGGCGGGGTGCAGGGAGACTAACGTTAAGTATACCGATTAGTAATTCTCTGGGATGCATAGATTTTTAATTCTCTCCACCCCACCCCCCCCCCTTTCCATATCTCCATCCTCACCAATTCCACTTTAATAGGAGTGCAGACTGTAGGGTTGACATCTCAAGCAGGGTAATGGTCATCAGTCAGCAAGTAGTTTAGAGAACGTCGCTCTCACGCCAAGCCTAAAAGTTTCTCCTTCTCTAGCTAATTTTCCAGCCTTATGTGCTTTCGTGAATTACTGATGTAGAGCTTTAGGATAGAACTAAACAAGTTTCAGTGAATCGAGAGGTGAGGACAGAAGCTGGCGTTGGATAGGACACAGGCTGAGAAAACCTGAGAACAATATGACAAGAATGTCTTTGCACTGGAACCCACAGGGGCATCTAAATAAAGAAAGACCAAAAACACACACCAAGAGTGGAGCTAGAGAGGGAAGTCAAAAAATGGGGAGGACATGGGAAAGCTGCACGGATAGCAAAGGATAGAACGACGTTGCGGGAGTTGGTTAAGGGCCTATGCTCCATTAAGGGGTGAGAAAGGCAGAGGAAAATGTGCTATTTTAGTCAATTCATTCTCAGTGTCCTGTTGTCATCTTTGTGGAGGTTTGCCTCAACGTCCTTTTCGGGAAACTGTACCCTCCATCACCGTTTTCTCTACGACACCATGACCTTTAACATGTCCAAAATACCCCAGCTTTCGAGACACGATGCTGTTTATGAGCCAGTTCTCCTCAATGCTCGGATCATGTAGAATGTCAGCGTTTTTCTTCCGCCTGGTCCATTGCATTGTAAGAATTTAAAGTAGCATTTCAGTTCAAAAGATCCGATATTCCCCCCCCCCCCTTTTCAATGATTGAGTGTCGGCTCTGTGGCTAAATCGATGCGAAGGCTTCGTAATGCCAGGATGCCGGGTTCGATCCCAGCTGCTGGTCATGCTCCTTGCGTTGTTTTCGACAGTGGTATCAAGAAAGCCGACCGTCCAGGAGGTAATGGCAAACTACTGGACGTCAATTTGCCCAGAAAAACCACACAACAGCCAGGGGCTGTTGGGTTGGTTCTGCAACGTCCTGTAAAGGATACACAACTAACCAATGATTGAGTAAGCGTCAATGACTCTCATCCATAAGATGAACACAGTCAAATACCCTTCCACTTCACAGCTCAATAACTGGGCAATGGAACTAAATACCTTCTTTCTACATATGAATGAAAATGCAACGATTTATTGTCAGAAGTAAAAATTACCGCGACTAAAAACAGTAAGATGCCTATTCGCCATACTGATCGAAGATAACAATAAATCAAAACAAGATTAAGAGATTCGAACCCATGACTGTACATCACACTCCCATCAAGCTACAGCAGACAACACAAATGGAGAACGACCAAAACGGTGTGTTTTAATAACATTACACGAAGGGCCTCTTTGGGGATGTGCCATAAATTGTCAGATTAAAGTCGCGACGCACGGCGCTGTAGACATCTCATAGCCGACATTTATTGATGGACAATCTTAACTCTGTGTTCACCTTGTGAATAGTTATATTTACCTGTGTTTTTACCAGTTGGCTATGGGTTCTACAGAGTCTCTGTGACGTTGGACGCTAGAGGTTCGCCTGCGGATCGGAAAGCCGTAGGTTCGCGTCCTGACGGAGCCATAGTTTTTTTTTTTCTTCAAAAATGAACTTCGACATCTAGGTTGACCCAGCCTTGAGTGGGTACCAGGTGCAGTCCTAGGAAGTAAAAGCGGCCGGCGTGATGCTGACCACATTACCCACCAAGTGCCGAGTGGTCTATACAAATATAATTCTTGCCACTGGACCCAGATATGACTTAGGCGAGAGAGTGAGGCCGACGACACAGCGCAACTCTTCCTCATTTTAATCCAAGTCATCGCGCAAGTCACTCTTTCCCCTCCCTAGCACAACGCACATTCCCTGACCTCACTGTCCAAGAACTTTTCGGGCCCGCATCGGCCTCATTGCGGCGTCCGTGGCTAAGGCGTTGCGAGTCTGACTCGTAATCCAACGTGCCGCGATCGAAACCTGCGTTGGCTGCGTGGATTTTTATCGTGGTATGGGACGTTGCAGGTCGACCCAGCCTCAAATGGGTACCAGGATGGGCTGTCCTGGGAATGTAAAGACGGCCGGCGTAAAGCTACATTACCCACCGAGTGCCGATTGGTCTGTAAAAATATGGGTGCTCTTCCCATATGCCCGATGCGCCTAAGGGCGTGTAAAAGAGATCTTTACTTTACTTTTTTTTTTTACTTTATCGGCCTCATCGGTCATCTTCGTACTCATACTTGATGAAAATGAGTGGTCATCATCATCTTGATGAACAACACACAGTTCTAGCCCGATATGCCCAATACTCCTAAAGGCGTTGAAAAGGGACCTTTACTTGATATGTGGTTTCTTGATCGTGTCTTGTTAATGAAATTGGACTTTAAATCAACTGGGAAAGATCTTATTCTGTTTTCTTCTTCTTCTTCGCGTTCACCGGCTGTAAACTCCGCAGGAAAGTTCTGGTTGTTCGCCCATCTGTGGACTTTTATCTTCTTTTTGAACCTGAACCTTGCGTGCACATCCGTTTTACATATCTGACTTATTTTGTATGCAGACTGTTGGTTTCACTCTGACTTTGAATCAAGCCACTAATTAGTCGACTCTTATGACATGCTTGTCGAAAGAAAAGGTGTTTTTTGTGTGTGTGTATCATAGCGGTACCCAGGAATCGACACTGGGAACTTAAAGATAAAGATTATACTGGTTTTATTGACTAGGTTAAAAGAGAGAAGTTTCAGTGGGTGCTGGGTAATCCGTTAGCCTCCCTCTCTAAAAGTCCCAGGTTCTGTGCCATTCTGTTTACGAGTGCTATTTAACTAAAATCCCCATATCGTCGCAGGAGCTACGGAGTTCCTGCGACGTGCGACTCTCTGTGTTAGCCCTAAGGCAGATGCTGTTAGGGCCTATAGTGAATTCGAACTCCTGTCCTTTTGCTGTAGTCAAACGACTGGCTGCACAGTCTATCATCTGTTTTCTTCTTCTTCTTCTTCTTCTTCTTCTTCTTCTTCTTCTTCTTCTTCTTCTTCTTCTTCTTCTCTTCTTCTTCTTCTTCGTCCTCGCATGCTTCTCCTTCCACACTTTTTCTTCTTCTCTTCCTCCTCCTCTTCCTCCTGATTCCCTTCCTTCTTCTTTTGCCTCTAAAATGTTGTTTCTCACGTTGTATTGATTTTAATCTAGGCTGCGATATCTGCACCCTTTAGCCCAACACATCCAGTTTCAACAATTTCCTAGGGCAGGGATTCTCAACCTTCCTAACACCGGACCCTTTCATACAGTTCCTCGTGTTGTGGTGACTCCCAACCAAACAATTAATTGCCTGTGCTACTTCATAACTTAAGTGAATATGTGTTTGCCGATAGTCCTAGGCAATCCCTATGAAAGGGTCGTTCTACCTCGAAAAGGGTCGCGATCGACAGGTTGAGAACTGCTGCCCTTGATAGTAGCGTTTTGCGACATGCTTGTTCGGGGTGAGTGAGTTTATTCTTTCTCTCTTCTCCTAAATTTGCCCCAGAGCCAACTCATGGAATGTTATTTTTTTAAATTGATATTATCATTGTTATTTGACTTCAATTATTTTCATTGAGTTGTGGTATTGAGGAACGGCTAGCCGAACGATTGGAAAGCTGGGCTCTCATGCGGGGGACATGGGTTCGAATCTGTATGCTAAATAACCCACCTGCCTACACCACAAAAGTGGTATATAAAGGCAGTAATTGGCAGTTTTGGCAGTTAGGCAGTTTTGGCAGTTTGGCAGTTTTGGCAGTTTGGCAGTTTTGGCAGTTTGACTGTTCTCTGCAATTCTCCGCCATCTTGTTCTAATTTATGTGGTAATTCTTGTTGTCCCTAATTACCTACATTGATTGTGTGCCAGATCTGTGCTGTTTCTTCCCTCGGTTAATACCCTACTTGCCATTATTTCCGTGTTGTTTACATGGTTTGCCTTGCGCTGATATAGACTGGCAGTCGAATCCTTGGTAATATGGGGAAGGTTTTTTTTTTTCAATCAGGGCACATAATTTTGTTCTCATGTCTCTCTCTCTCTCTCTCTCTCTCTCTCTCTGTCTGTCTGTCTCTCTCTCTGTCTGTCTTTCTATCTCTGTCTGTCTGTCTCTCTCTCTGTCTGTCTGTCTCTGTCTCTCTGTCTGTCTGTCTCTCTCTCTGTCTCTCTCTCTGTCTCTCTCTCTGTCTGTCTCTCTCTCTGTCTCTCCCTCTGTCTCTCTCTGTCTGTCTGTCTCTCTCTGTGTCTATCTCTCTCTCTGTCTGTCTTTCTCTCTCTGTCTGTCTGTCTCTCTCTGTCTATCTCTCTCTCTCTGTCTGTCTCTCTCTCTTTGTCTCTCTCTCTCTCTGTCTCGCACTCTCTCTCTGTCTATCTCTCTCTCTCTTTGTCTCTCTCTCTGTCTATCTCTCTCTCTGTCTGTCTCTCTCTCTGTCTATCTCTCTCTGTCTATCTCTCTCTCTGTCTGTCTCTCTCTCTTTGTCTCTCTCTCTGTCTGTCTCTCTCTCTGTGTCTGTCTCTCTCTCTTTGTCTCTCTCTGTCTCTCTCTCTCTTTGTCTCTATCTCTCTCTGTCTATCTCTCTCTGTCTGCCTCTCTCTCTGTCTCTCTCTCTGTCTATCTCTCTCTGTCTGTCTCTCTTTCTGTCTGTCTCTCTCTCTGTTTATCTCTCTCTTTGTCTCTCTCTCTGTCTATCTCTCTCTCTCTGTCTATCTCTCTCTCTGTCTGTCTCTCTCTCTCTGTCTGTCTCTCTCTCTTTGTCTCTCTCTCTCTCTACGCAGAACAGCAAGCTGTCTGCCAGAAGTGTCGCCCAAAGTACTAACCGCGTTTCTCCGGCAACGGTCACTAGGCTCCCTCAAAATTGCACTCCTGAACCGAACAGTGCAGCTGGGCACAAACACACGACTTTCAGAGCCCGAAGAAATCGGCTTGACCACTTCGCCACTTCTTCCCCCCCCCCCCCCCCCCAACCACCTCAATATTCCTTTTCTCAGAAAATTTCCAAAACCCTCTTTTTCCTTCTCATTCCTCTTCCTATAAAATGTCCAAGTCCAAACAAACAAACAAACAAACACACAGACACACACACACACAGACACAGACACACACAGACACACACACAGACACACACACACACACACAGACACACACACACAAATCGTTGTCTCTTATATTTAAACTTCACAATTTCTGTTATGCAATTGTACACAGTGAACAGGCATAGAATTAAATTGTGAAAAGAAAAAAAATTACACTTATCAACAAGGGAATATCAATCTATGTTTGTCTGGCTGTCTGTCTTTCTGTTTGGCTGTCTGTATTGGTCTCTCTGTCCCTCCGTCTCTCTCTCTCTGTCTTTGTCTCCCTGTTTCTCTCTGTCTCCGTGTCTCCCTCCGTTTCTCTTTGTCTCCGTGTCTCCCTCCGTTTCTCTTTGTCTCCGTGTCTCCCTCCGTTTCTCTTTGTCTCCGTGTCTCCCTCCGTTTCTCTTTGTCTCCGTGTCTCCCTCCGTTTCTCTTTGTCTCCGTGTCTCCCTGTTTCTCTTTGTCTCCGTGTCTCCCTCCGTTTCTCTCTGGACTCTTTGACCTACTTGAAGCGTGTGTACTGTTCTACTCCCACGTTCCTTCAAGTTTTCTCCTGCCGACCCTTCCCCCCCCCCCCCCCCCCCCCCCCCCCCGAGTTCTTTTTCTTCTTCTTCGATCCTTCTGTCAGAAAACTTATATCAGGAGGCCGGTAGCCTTTATGAAAGCTATCCCGCAGTCCATATCTTCTCGTGTACCATACAGTTTTGTCTTCATTGTGGTTTAAACAGGCCAGATTGCGTCTCTGTTGTCAGCATACAGTTGACAGTGTTCGAGCACATGCTCGGCATTTTCTGGCGCCATACTGCTTTATGTTTCTCACACCGAAACGTTAGAATATATGTTGACGAAGTCTGTTGTGCCTAGTCTTTAATCTGAATATAATACACTGTCCCTTTCTAGAGAGGCGATTAAGCGAGTTTTGGGAAGAGAATTTGGTGTGTGTGTCCAGCCACCTTTCTTGGATACTAGATTGTATTAGTGTCTCCGTCTCTTGGTGGGTTAAGTCGCTATTTGGTTGTACCATGTCACTGCCGCTTCTGGCCAATCTGTCCGCTATTTCATTGCCTTCCAAGCCACAGTGACCTGGAATCCACTGCAGTACAGAGTGTTCTACTGAAGAGCCTAAGTAAATCAGCTGTTGTGTCATGTGTACAAACTGAGTGTCTTTTGGGTCAACAATTGCTTGTAGAACTGACATAGCATTAGTCAGAAAGACCGCTCTGCTATATTTGCTTTATAAGCCGGCTGCGACTCTTAAAATGGCTGCAGCGTTTCAGTTAGAGAGACGGACAGAAGGATTACAACGGTTAAAAACGTTGAAGGCACACAGGTGATGAATAACTCTAACAACAACCGTCTGGCTTACCTGAAGTTTATTGGCCCTTCAGCTAAATCAGTTTCTGTGTTCGTCACAAGGCAGCCGCCAAGGTTTAGCAGTTAGACGTTTGCCTGCCGATCCGAAAGTCGTGGGTTCAAATCCGAAAGAAACCATATTTTTTTTTAGAAACGACCTCTGATCCACGACCGGCTCCAGCTGAGGGCCCTGCTGCTGACGTCACCAGGTCGGGCTAACGATGCGTTAACGCAGCGGTTCTCACCCTGGGGTGCCGTGAACGTGAGCCAGGGATCCCGCGACTACAATCAAGAAAGGTGGGCTAAAAATTGTGAAATTATAAAAGAAGGCGTGTATGTACTTAAAAGATACAATTTAAATTGTCTTCCCTCACCACTGTGGAAAATAGTTTATATATTTTTTGAGAACCGTTGCGTTAACGCATCGTTAGCCCGAGCCGGTGACGTCAGCAGCACGGCCCCTCAGCTGGAGCCGATCGTGTCTGATGCTAGGTCAAGCCAGCCTTAAATGGGGGTATCTTCTCCTTCTTTTTCACTTTCGTTTAGGGTGTCGAGGGAGAGATAAGGTTTTGCTGGTTGCTCCTTAGCCTGATAACATCAGTATTGCAAAAGCAGGACGAATAAAGATGATAACACGATAAGGAACGAGCGGTCTGGCGTGTAGAGAGAACGGACTAAGCCCAGGGACGGCGCAAAAAAAACGGATCATAAATATAACCGGAGACTGTCAGCAGCTTCGGCTGGCTGGCAGCAGGTTGAATGTGGTTGAGTTTTTATTTTTTTTTTTCTTAAAAGGACGGACGGACACTTCCGTCTCGACCATAGACACGTCATGATTTTGTAGAGTTTCTCTGACGTTATCTATCCATGTTGTTCTTGGTCTACCTCGACCATAGACACGTCATGTTATTGTAGAGATCGTCTAACGTTATCTTTCTATGTTGTTCTTGGTCTACTCTGACGTTATCTATCCATGTTGTTCTTGGTCTACTCTGATGTTATCTGTCCATGTTGTTCTTGGTCTACTCTGATGTTATCTGTCCATGTTGTTCGTGATCTACTCTGATGTTATCTGTCCATGTTGTTCTTGGTCTACTCTGATGTTATCTTTCCCTGTTGTTCTTGGTCTACTCTGACGTTATCTTTCCATGTTGTTCTTGGTCTACCCTGACGTTATCTTTCCATGTTGTTCTTGGTCTACGCTGATGTTATCTTTCGTTGTTGTTCTTGGTCTACTCTGATGGTATCTACCCATGTTGTTCTTGGTCTACTCTGATGTTATCTTTCCATGTTGTTCTTGGTCTACTCTGACGTTATCTTTCCATGTTGTTCTTGGTCTACGCTGACGTTATCTTTCCATGTTGTTCTTGGTCTACGCTGATGTTATCTTTCCATGTTGTTCTTGGTCTACGCTGATGTTATCTTTCCATGTTGTTCTTGGTCTACGCTGATGTTATCTTTCGTTGTTGTTCTTGGTCTCCGCTGATGTTATCTTTCGTTGTTGTTCTTGGTCTACTCTGACGTTATCTTTCGTTGTTGTTCTTGGTCTACTCTGATGGTATCTACCCATGTTGTTCTTGGTCTGCTCTGATGTTATCTTTCGTTGTTGTTCTTGGTCTACTCTGATGGTATCTACCCATGTTGTTCTTGGTCTACTCTGATGTTATCTTTCCATGTTGTTCTTGGTCTACGCTGATGAAATCTTTCCATGTTGTTCTTGGTCTACTCTGATGTTATCTTTCCATGTTGTTCTTGGTCTACTCTGATGTTATCTTTCCATGTTGTTCTTGGTCTACGCTGATGTTATCTTTCCATGTTGTTCTTGGTCTACGCTGATGTTATCTTTCGTTGTTGTTCTTGGTCTACGCTGATGTTATCTTTCGTTGTTGTTCTTTATCTACTCTGATGTTATCTACCCATGTTGTTCTTGATCTACTCTGATGTTATCTTTCCATGTTGTTCTTGGTCTACTCTGATGTTATCTTTCCATGTTGTTCTTGGTCTACCTTGTGCTCTACGCACCTCTCCTCTTTTGGTATATAATGTTGGAAACCTCAGGTCAACTTTATATATCAACAACTGGTTCACAATTCTTTATAGTACGTTGCATAAAGAGCTTCAGCAGTTTTCGACTGTTTGTGAGAGCAATGTTATACAGATAAAAAAGTAACAGAGCCAGAGGTCGACCAAGCAGAATATGGACCATAGAAATATCAGAGACACTGAAAAGTACTATATTCAAACACAAGGGCCCATTCTAGAGATCTCTTCCTGCCCTGACGCCGCGAGGCATTCCAGGAGTAGAAAACAGAACAAGACGAACGTTTTCCAGACAAGTTTACGTCAATATTTACACACGAAGCCCAAAAACAACACGGAGGCGAAAGATGGAAAGTGACCTGAGTGCAGCATCTTTGACATGGAAAACTGCACTGAAGATTGCACAGGACAGGAAAGCATGGAAAGTCCTCTCTGAAGCCTCATGTGCCACTAGGCATAACGAGAACTGATGACTGATGATGGTTTACACACGAAGGAAAACGTGTCACAGAGAAAGAAAACCAAACAGTACAGGCCAAAACTGCATTTTATAAATTGAAGAATATTTAATGCAGATAATCCGTTCCAGTGAAAGTTAAACAAAAAGTTATCACATACTATATAATTGATCAATCAATCACAGGCTATATAGAGCCAGTTTTAATACGGCTTTGAATCATAGACAATTAAAAACAAGCCGAACGATTTCTTTTGACCTCAGAAATGTGGTATTACAGAAGAATTTTTAGAATACATTTCATAGTAGAATGCAACCCAGATGTTTTCAAAAAGTCGAAGTTTCTAAAACAACTTATCACAAGTATACGAGAGAGACAGTCATCCTTTATTTTGGTCGTATTATGAGAAAAAGGACACTGGAAAATTTTAAGACCACTGGAAAGTTATGTGGGGATAAGAGACAGATGAAGACAACGTAAGAAGATTACAAGAAGAACAAGAGCAATCACAAGAATAAAAACGAGAAGAAAAGAATGAAAAGAACAGGCGGGAGAAGAATGGCCAGTGATCTACACGCACAAGCATGAGATTAAATTAAAAACAGAAGCACGGAAAGCCGCAACAAAGTAAAGAAAAGTAAACGTCCCTTTTCTACGCCTTTTAAGCGTATAGGGCATATAGGGCTAGACCTATATTTTTGTAGACAAATCGGCACAAAATGAATGATGTGGTAAGCAACACGCCGGCCGCCTTTACTTCCCGGGACTGCACCTGGTATCAACTCAAGGCTTAGCTGACCTGGAAGTCAAGTTCATTTTTGAAATAAGAACTGACTGACTGACTTTCTACCCCACCAGGACATCACACAGGCAATAAACACCCGATGACACAAAGTGCCACCATGTGGATGAGGATCGCCATGGAGAGGTCTCAGAAACCGCGTTCAAACAATTAGCCATATTTATGGCCTGCCTATACTGCGGCCCCTGGCAATAGCCAGGGTGGGGCTTCAAATAACAAAAAAATTCGTTCTAAAAAGGACGAAACACCTATTACTAGGTGGGCTTCTTCCACCAGGGAGCGAGCCCACGACCTTCCGATCCGCACGCGAGAGTCTAGCCACTACGCCACGGTGACTCCCAAGCTGCAATATATCTCAATGAAAACATCTCAGGCAGGTAACATAAAGTCCTTTCTTCAGGTTTAAATTACCAGACTCCCTGGGTCATTAATTTGACACTAATCCTGGACAATTATCACTGACCTTGTTGCTCTTAGCCTTCCTTCATTGTGTCCCGAACTACCATGTTGATACTTTCCCTGTCTGTAAGACAAACAAAATCCTCTTTGGAGACTGGCCGGCTCTACACCACTTGGTGGTGAATTGATGTATGAGAAGCTAGA
This sequence comes from Candidula unifasciata, assembly GCA_905116865.2. Taxonomy (NCBI): domain Eukaryota; kingdom Metazoa; phylum Mollusca; class Gastropoda; order Stylommatophora; family Geomitridae; genus Candidula; species Candidula unifasciata. Next base: position 53,253 of record CAJHNH020003164.1, on the reverse strand, counting down.
TATTGTGAGGGCCCTTCGGGAGCGAGTGAACAGTGCGGAGGCACAGATAGATCATTACGGTCTGAGGAGAATAGCGTTGCGAAGAGTTACCAGAGGATTTAGCAGTCGGTCATGATTCAGGGGAAGGATAAGACAGATTTACAATCAGACAGTTACTGGTGCCATCGGAATTGGTACTCTTCGCTTGCTGCTGAAGATGGGGACGTCTGTATGCCTTCTCTATGCCTGTCTCTCAGTGTTCTGCTTCCCTGTTTGCGAGCATTGCTGTCTCCTTCTGTCTTCTCTCTCTCTCTCTTTCTCTCTTTCTCTCTCTCTTTCTCTCTCTCTCTTTCTCTCTCTCTGTCCGTCTGTCTCTCTGTCTGTCTGCCTGACTGTTTCACTACCTCTCTTTATCTCTCTGTCTTTGTCATTCTCGTCTATCTGCCTTTCTCTCTATACCTCCTAATTTGTCTGCTTGTTTGTATATGTCTGTCTTCAGCTCTCTAACTCGCTGTCTCGGTGTCTGTGTGTGTCTGCCTCTGTCTACCTCTGTCTGCCTGTTCTGCCTCTCCTTTCTGCCTGTCTGTCTCTCTCTCTCTCTCTCTCTTTCTCTATGTGCCTGTCTGTAGGCCTGTGTTTCTGTGTGTCTGTCTCTTTCTCTCTAGTATTTAAGTCCGCTACTTTCCACAGCTACTCCACACCATCTTTTTCCGGGGAAAATAAAAACCATATTAGGACACAAAATTTTTTCTAAACTTTTTAACTACTTCAAAATATACCTTTACTTTCATATTCACAATTACACATATATACAAAATGAAGCATTGATTTTGTGAATCTAAGGCACGCGACATATTTGAGTCATAATAACTGAATAGAGAAGTGATGAAAAGCGCAAGATGGAATTCGTCCAGTTTAAATGATATTAATGACATTTGGAATGAACAATATAAAAGATATGTATATATTGATAATGTATATTTAATTTGCCAACGATGCTTCAGTTAAATCCTTAGTGTAGGTTTGAAACATTTAGGGGTAGGGAGTATTCAGGAAGCTCTCTATTCAAGTTTTTGGGCGAATCATTAATGTATGCAGCCAGTGCAATGAGATGAATTTGGCTGTTACTGCTGGGTGTGATTTCTTTAAAGTTATTTGAAACCGTGGTGATTTCTTGTTTTGTTGCTCTGCCAAGCAGAAGGGATGGCAGTTAACTTGGAGACTGCGAGGATGATTTTCTTTCTTTCTTAGTTCCTTTCTTTCTTAGTTCCCTTTTTCCTCTTTTTCTTTAGTTTCTTTCCAGTACTTTTTTCGGACTGGAGGTGGAATTTTCTTTCTTTCTTTCTGTCTTCCTCTCTTTCTTTCTTTCTTTCTTCCTTTCTTTCTCTTTTCTTTTTCTTTCTTTCATTCTTCAATGTTCATCTTCCTCTTTCTTCTTTCTCCTTTCTTTCTTTCGTTCTTCTTTCTTTTTCTTTCTTCTTTCTTTCTTTCGTTATCTTAAGTGTTCTTTCCTCTTTTTTTTCACACTTCCTCTTCCTTTTCTTCTTCGTCTTTTCTTCTTCTTCTTTTTCTTCTTCTTCCTCTTCTTCTTCTTCCTCTTCTTTTTTTCTTCTTCTTTTTCTTCTTCTTCTTCTCTTCTTCTTCTTCTTCTTCTTCTTCTTCTTCTCTTCTTCTTTTCTTCTTTTTCTTCTTCTTTTTCTTTTTTCTTCTTCTCTTCTTCTCTTCTTCTTCTTTTTCTTCTTCTTCTTCTTCTTCTTCTTCTTCTTCTTCTTCTTCTTCTTCTTCTTCTTCTTCTTCTTCTTCTTCTTCTTTCTCTTCATTTCTTCTTCTTCTTCTTCTTTTCTTCTTCTTCCTTCTTCTTCTTCTTCTCCGTGTCTTCGTCTGCTTCTCTTCTTCTTTTTCTCTTCTTCTTCTTCTTCTTCTTCTTCTTCTTCTTCTTCTCTTCTTCTTCTTCGTCTTCTTCTTCTCTTCTTCTTTCTTCTTCTTCTCTTCTCTTCTTCTTTCTTCTTCTTTCTTCTTGTGCTTCTTCTTCTTTCCTTCTCGTCTTCTTCTTCTCTTCTTTCTTTCTTCTTCTTCTCTGCTTCTTCTTCTTCTTCTTCTTCTTCTTCTTCTTCTTCTTCTTCTTCTTCTCTTTCTTCTTCTTCTCTTCTTCTTCTTTTCTTCTTCTTTTCTTCTTCTTCTTTTTCTTCTTTTCTTTTTTTTCTTCTTCTTCCTTGCTCTTCTCTTCTTCTTCTTCTTCTTCTTCTTCTTCTTTCTTCTTCTTCTTCTTCTTCTTCTTCTTCTTCTTCTTCTTCTTCTTCTTCTTCTTCTTCTTCTTCTTTTCATCTTCTTCTTCGTCCTTCTTCTTCAGTCTTCTTCTTCGTCTTCTCTTCTTCCTGTCTTCTTTCTTCTCTTCTTTCTTCCTTCTTCAGGTGCTTCTTCCTTCTTCTATAAGGTTCCTCTTCTTCTTCGGGTCTCTTCTTCTGGTTGTCTTCTTCGTCTTCCTCAACTATAGACCCATCGTGGTGCCTCAACTATAGACTCATCGTGGTGCTGTACAGTTTTTCTGATGTTATCTTTTCATCTTGTTTTTGGTCTGCCTCTTTCTCTACGTTCCTCTCCTCTTTTGGTATAGACCTTGAAAGGTATAGCATAAGAAGGCTTTCTGTCCAAGTGGGCAAACCACTTGATTTTCTGTCTTTCTATGTAATAAAGAATTGGTTCTGTGGTGACTTTATCTGGAATGACCTCATTCCTGATTGTTATCTCTTCTGGTCACTCCTACTGCCTTTCTCAGACACCTCATTTCCATGGTTACTAATTATCTTTTATATTTTGTTGTGAGTGACCACGTCTGGCACTGGTAGCATAGGATGGGGATGAATATGCTTTGTATGAGATGTTTCTTCGTTCTGATTGGGATTGCTTATGCTGTAATGTTCATCTGCTTATTCGGTTCTTTATTAATATACTACCCCCAGATGACGTCACAGGACAGTTCAACATTTTAGAGGGTGTTAAGACTGGGTTTCGCGGTTTTGTGATGCTTTGAACGACCCTACAACTTCTAGAACTGCCCCTAACGCCAACCCACCTACGTCCCACGAGGGAGTGCAGCCTAGGTCCCACGACCTCATGCAGCCTAGGTCCCACGACTACAAGCAGTCTATCTACCACCCCCTGAAATATTAGACATTCCCGTGACCTGTGGATTTCCCCTGTTTGGGGAACAAAGCACTGCTTATTCTTCTCTTCTTGTTCTTCGTCCTCTTCTTCACCTCATCTTTCTCATCCTCATTATTTGGGAAGAAGAAGATGACGATGAAGTATTGAAGTTGTTGTCATGATGATGGTAGTTGTCTTCTTATTAGCCTTCACCGGCTGTCAACTCCAAGAGCAAGTTCTGGTGGTTCGTCTACTTCTGAACCTTGGTCCTCTTCTCTGTTTTTACGCCCTCAAAGGTTCCCTTCTGTTTAAAGGTTAAACGTCGGGAGGATCGACTTCATTGAACCGGGTTTTACTGCATATAGCTCGGTCTCCCTCTGGCTAAAACGCCTGCCAAGGAACATCACACAAAGAACGAACTCCTTAGCTCAGGCGACGATCCCAGGGATTTCCATAAAAAACGCACTCCTGAACTGAACGACGCAACCGTTACAGGAACCCACGTCTTTCAGAGCGCCAGGCAACAGACGACCACTCTGCCACAAGGACTCACTTCTGTTTGTTTCTGTGTATCCCCTGCTGAGGTGAAGTTACAGTTTCATTACGCACACGAGCCTGGAGAAATTCAATAGGGTTTCTGCGGATTTAAGCATGGCTTCACAGAATCAACACTTTTATTTATAGAAACTCGGTCACTTTGAAGGTCTCAGGTAGGTCATGTAAGGACAAGGGTTCAACCAATCAGCTGTGAGCAGTGAAGCGTGACATTGCTATTCAACAAACCGGAAAAGAGCACGGGAAATGGTAACAATTTTCTTAAACTGGGCCGTTGATACAAAGTGTATTATTTCAATAGTTCATTCAAGACTGTCAGCTCTGTGGCTAAGTCGCAGCGAACGCTTCGTAATGCCGGGATGCCGGGTTTGATCCCAGCTGCGGGCCTTGCGTTGGTTTCGACAGTGGGGTCAGGCGGCCGACCATCCAGTGGCAATGGCAAACTACTGGACGTAAATTTGCCTAGAAAAACCACGCAACAGCCAGGGGCTGTTAGGGTTGGTTCTGCGACGAACTGTAGAGGATACGCAACTATCCTAACCATCATCATGAAACAGGTCCTTTGCAGAACATCGCTCTCATCACGGTCTGCCTGAAAGAAGCTCGGTCTCTCGCCAGCTCTCCCGCCTTATGCACTTTAATACTCAAGGAGTCACTTATATTCTGTGCCCATCTTCGTGTCGGTCGGTCCCTGCCCCTTCTTCCTGGTACCAAGCTTTCTGCTATATTTTTTTCTAATCCGTCGTGGCGCTTGATATGAAAAAAGTATTTCAGCTTCCGAGAAAGGATGTTGTTTATTAGCCAATCTTCCTTGATGTTCAGATCTTTCAAGATGTCGATATTTCTCCTCTTCTGTGTCCAAGATATTTTACTGAGTTGAATTCTCTTCTACATTTCCTGTTTTACTGTTTCATGTGTTGAAGGAGATATAAGCTTCTGCTTCTGGCTCTTTTGGTCATTCGACCATCGACACATTGTGCAGACGTAGAGCTTCTTGCAATCTTTCTTTCTCAATTGAGACGAGAAAGAGAATTCTTAAAAGCTATACAAATCCTTTATTGATGTGAATCATGGACAGTTAGTAAATTAGTGAAAACTTGTTCGGAAGCTCCGAAGATGCGGTTTTATAGACTAATGATGAGAATAACCTGGACAGATAAAAAGAGTAATGAAGACGTCTTTAAAGACACTGACTCACGAAGAGAATTGAATGCTGATATCATAAAGAGGTAATCTACATTCTTTGGTCATGTGATAAGAAGGAGATCCCGGCTCGCTAACGTAATTGGCTAAACCTGACTGTGCGGTGACCGGGTGACGAACTTCTTGTGGTCCAGGTTTCACGCCCGGGGGTAGGCAGAAAAGCCACATTTCTCCCAGATTTACGGTATTTACAATGGAATCAAGGCCGACAGGTTGCGATATCCATAATACCGAGGCTAAGGGTTAACAACTCATGGCTTCTGGATACAAAAACTAACAAACAAACATAGCCAAATGATGAGAAATTAAATGAGAATACCATGGACAGATAACTCTCTCTCTCTCTCTCTCTCTCTCTCTCTCTCTCTCTCTCTCTCTCTCTCTCTCTCTCTCTCTCTCTCTCTCATAACAGATCTTTTCAGTTGTCGCGACATGCTCCAATTTTCTTTCTTCTCAGAACATGACCAGACATGAGGAATGTCTCTCTCTGATGTCTTTCATGATAAGTTGTTGTCAAACCTTTGTCTCCTCCGAAGCCGCTGGATTGCTCTTTTTTCGCTGTCCAATGTTGGGGTCCGAGGCTTAAGCGTTGCGTCGTAATGCCCGGGTGCCGGGTTCAATCCCAGCTGCTAACGATTTAGCATTCGTTGGTTTCGACATTCGTACAGAGAGCTGACCGTTAAAAAGCAGTGGCAAACTACTAAACGTACCATTTTCCAAGAAAAACCACAACAGCAAAAAAGGCTGGGGTTGGTTCTGCAGCGTCCTGTAAAGGATACACAACTAAGCTTCCATTACCGCTCTCTCCAGGCCTTTATGATATTTGACATGGCAAAATTACCTCACAATCCAGGACAGGGTGCTGTCTATGAGCCAATTGTTCTTGATTTCGGTGTGTGTGTTTTTTTTTTCTTCCTTTTTTCTTTTTGGCTTATGGTTTTCTAAGAGATTCTAAATAGTATTTTAGTTCTACTTCTCTTTCTTCTACGCTTATCTAAAGAAGTAAATGCGTTGTGTCCTTTTACATGGCTGCCATATTTGCCCCTTCCGGCTGACACATCCGACTTGTACAGACATTTGCCGTCTTTTTTTTTTTTTTCCTTCCAGGTGTATTTTGGTTCAAAAGCTCCGATTTTTTTCTCTTCCAAAAATTGACCAGAGTCCAGCAATGTAGATAAAGATAGAGAAACTGACTGTAACTTTATGCCCAATACGCCTAAAGCCGTGGAAAAGGACCCTTTTAGAACCTTCTTACTCAGTTTTCTTTCTCCTGTTGTTGAATCTTCTCCTCATTCACCAGTTAAAATCACCGACATTCGCTGACCTCAACTTTGAAGCTCGCCTAGCGATGGAGAATCACATCCTGTCATCCTTCAAGAAAACCCATGCAAGACATAAATCAAATCTTAAGTCTGCCGTATACACTTCACATCCTGCCTCGTCTAGTCTCGCTCGCGTACTTCCGCAGCGACAGAGACGGTTTGTCGAGTTTCATAAATCCATCCTGTGTGTTAGAAATGTCTTGTCAACCGTGGCAGGATGGGTTCCGCGCACATGTTGTGGGCGTTTGCTCTACAGTAGTGGTTCTTAACGTGGCTCGCGACCCTTTTGTGGGTCGAGGGACCCTTTCACAGGGTTGCCTAAGAGCATCGGAAAACACGTTGATTAGAAGTTAGGAAGTAGCAACGAAAATAACTGCATGGTTGGGGGTTGCCACAACATGAGGAACTGCATTAAAGGGTCGTGGCATTGGGAAGACTGAGAACCTCTGGTGTACAGGGGACAGGTAATGAATAAGCCTAAAAACCTTTAGAATTAGCTGCGGTATCCCCGTGTGGGTTCCGGGGTCCCATTGTGGGGAAAAACAAGAATAGGCCCACAGTCTGCCCAACAAGTATGTCGTAAGAGTCGGCTAATTAAAAGACCTTCATTCGAAGTCGGAGTACATCTGCCTAACAGGCAAGGAACTAACAGTCTGCGTGCAGATGAGTGAGACCTGTGAAACGGATGTGCACACAACACTCAGTTTCTGAACCAGGACTAGAGTCCAGAAGTGGACGAACAACCAGAGCTTTTTGCCATAGTTTACAGCAAGTGAACGCTAAGAAGAAGAAGAAGAAGAAGAAGAAGAAGAAGAAGAAGAAGAAGAAGAAGAAGAAGAAGAAGAAGAAGAAGAAGAAGAAGAAGAAGAAGAAGAAGAAGAAGAAGAAGAAGAAGAAGAAGAAGAAGAAGAAGAAGAAGAAGAAGAAGAAGAAGAAGAAGAAGAAGAAGAAGAAAGAAGAAGAAGAAGAAGAAGAAGAAGAAGAAGAAAAAGAAGAAGAAGAAGAAGTTGCTGGAGACTGCGCATCTGTTGGTGGACACAGCATGATATGTCGTCGATTCCCAATTCAGTACTCTGTGAAGCCGCGGTTGTCAACCTGTAGGTCGGCGACCATTTTGTTGTGTGGGTCGAAGGACCCTTTCACAGGGTTCGCCAAAGACTATCGAAAAACACACATTCGTTGAAGTTATGAAGGAAAATACTTGTTGGGGTGAAAAAAAAAAAGGGGGGGGGGGGAGGATTCGCCACAACATGAGAAAACTGTTTGAAAGGGTCGCGGCATTAGAAAGGTTGAGAATTACTGAGAATTACTGGTATACAGAACAAGGTATACGATTCTTTTAGTTGGTATCTGTGTCACAATTGAAAAAGGAAGGTTGGGGGTTGGGGGGGGGGGGGGGGGGGGACGAACGAATGTACCAACGAACGAACTTTATTATCAAAGTGAGTGAGGTATTGGGCACACAGGCCTGTCTTACAATGTGCCCTTTTTTCATACTTAGTCCCACTGCGCCCTCCCCTCTCCCCCAGGAACATTTGGTAAGCGACAGTTTGCTGAAACTTGGGGAGTATCATTATCAATATCATCAAGGGCCTTGCCGGCTAGTGTCAGCGATCATACCTCTCCACAATCTGCGATCTTTAACAGCATGTATAAGTTGGTTCGTTGACGCCCCTCCATGGCAGGAAAAAGGGCTTTTAAGACCAGTTTCGAGTTTTACTCCTCTCTCTCTCTCTCTCTCTCTCTCTCTCTCTCTCTCTCTCTCTCTCTCTTATGCATACTCTCTCTCTCACTCTCATGCATACTCTCTCTCTCATGCATACTATCTCTCTCTCACTCTCATGCATACTCTCTCTCTCCCTCTTTCTCTCTCGCTCTCATGCATACTCTCTCTCTCTCATGCATACTCTCTCTCTCTCATGCCTATTCTCTCTCTCATGCATACTCTCTCTCTCTCACTCTCATGCATACTCTCTCTCTTCCTCTCTTTCTCTCTCTCATGCATACTCTCTCTCATACATACTCTCTCTCATGCATACTCTCTCTCTCTCATGCATAATCTCTCTCATGCATACTCTCTCTCATACATACTCTCTCTCTCATGCATACTCTCTCTTTCATGCATACTCTCTCTCATGCATACTCTCTCTCTCATGCATACTCTCTCTCTCATGCATACTCTCTCTCATGCATACTCTCTCTCATACATACTCTCTCTCTCATGCATAGTCTCTCTCTTATGCATACTCTCTCTCATGCATACTCTCTCTCATGCATACTCTCTCTCTCATGCATACTCTCTCTTTCATGCATACTCTCTCTCTTTCTCTCTCTCTCTCTCTCTCTCTCTCTCTCTCTCTTTCTCTCTCTCTCTTTCTGGCTCTCTACAGATCTTTCCAGTGGTCACAACATGCTCCAATTCATTTCTTCTCATAATTGTACTTTTGGCCCTAAAAGGAGGACTAGGTATGGTGGCCCTTTTTCTTCTTGAACCATAGTTCCAGGAGGTACATATTCAAGGAGAGTCACCGTGGCGTTGGCGGCTAGACGTCAGCCTTCGGATCGGAAGGTCCAGGGTTCGCATCCTAATGAAGCCAGACTTTTGTCAATAATGACCTTCACGCCCAGGTCGACCCAGCCTGAAAGTGGGTACTAGGTGCAGTCCTGGGAAGTAAAGGCGGCCGGCATGGTGCTGACTATTTAATCCACCTAGTGCCGATTGGTCTTTAAAAATATATCGGTCTATTCCTGTATCCCCAATGCGCTTTCAGGCGTGGAAAAGGGCTTTTTACTTTTCAAATTTTACATATTTAAGGGACGTCAAATCTGCGATTGTGTTTTCTTTTCAATATGATTGTTTTTGATTATATGTTAAGGACTTCGTTAGTGATAACTGAACAAATAAACAACATAAAACGGTTTCGTTGAATACACAAATAAACACTGAAGGATTAATACCCAGGATATTTGAACTTTACCCCCGTGACCTCTCACCCCTGGTGGAAGCTCATCAAATATGTTACTAGCTACAGAAGATCTCATACTAGGTAATTCCAACGCTGGTCCCTTAGCCGCACTGACCAGCCTCGGCAGTCTAGGAATGCCATCCTCATTAAACAGCCTTAACAATATGGTGGTACCGTCATCTTTATCCAGTCTGACCAACATTGGGGCGCCTTCCACAATGACCAGTGTGACCATCCTCAACGAGCTGGTCCCCCTGCTGCCCTACGGGGTTCCGCTCACACCAACTCCTGTGTCGCCATCGCAGACGTGAGTACTTGTCTGAGTTTATGTTTTTTTTTTTGTTTTCTGAGTTAATGTTTTGTTGTGTTTGAATTTATGTTTTTATTGTGTCTGAGTATATGTTTTAGTTTTGTTTGACTGTGTGTTTTTGTTTTGTCTGATGCGGGCTGCGTGGATTTTTATCGTGGTACGGGACGTCGCAGGTCGACCCAGCCTCAAATGGGTACCAGGATGGTCTGTCCCGGGGAAGTAAAGACAGCCGGCGTAATGCTGACCACATTACCCACCGAGTGCTGATGGTCTGTAAAAATATGGGCGCTCTTCCCATATGCCTGATACGCCTAAAGGCGTGAAAAGGGAATTTACTTTACTTTACTGAGTTTATATGCTTTTGTGTTGACACATTTTACATATTTTGATTTGTGTTCTCGTGGCGTGTTTAGATGGGAGTTTATATGTTTAAGTGAAGTTTGATTTAATATGGTTTCACATGTTGAGACATTTTTGGCGGGTTATGTTGGTGGATGTTTGAAGTAACATTTTTTGTGGGTGATGACTGATACTGGGTTATTTATGATCCTCTAGTCATTGTTTTTTAAATGTTTCAGTTAATTTTTTTTTTTTTTATCTTGTTTTAGTTACTATATTTGTGCAATGTTTGAGTTAATATGTTTTTTTGGAATCTTTGAGCAAACATGCTCTTTTCATGCATGAACTAATTAGTTTTCATGTTATTTGAGTCAATGTTTTGAGATGTTCTAGCTATCATCTTTGTAATCAGTCTGTTTTTGAATTCATCGAATCAAGCAGACATTAGGTTCTGCCATGATGGGTCACATGTGAAACCATCCGTCATCCATCCATCCATTTATCCATCCATAAATCTGTCTGTCTGTCTGTCTGTCTGTCTGTCTGTCTGTCTGTCTGTCTGTCTGTCTGTCTGTCTGTCTGTCTGTCTGTCTGTCTGTCTGTCTGTCTGTCTGTCTGTCTGTCTGTCTGTCTGTCTGTCTGTCTGTCTGTCTGTCTGTCTGTCTGTCTGTCTGTCTGTCTGTCTGTCTGTCTGTCTGTCTGTCTGTCTGTCTGTCTGTCTGTTCTGTTCTGTCTGTCTGTCTGTCTGTCTGTCTGTCTGTCTGTCTGTCTGTCTGTCTGTCCCAAATAGGGTCTGTCTGTCTGTCTGTCTGTCTGTCTGTCCTGTCTGTCTGTCTGTCTGTCTGTCTGCTCTGTCTGTCTGTCTGTCTGTCTGTCTGTCTGTCTGTCTGTCTGTCTGTCTGTCTGTCTGTCTGTCTGTCTGTCTGTCTGTCTGTCTGTGAAGACTGTTCGCTCCTCGCCTTTCAGGTATATGTACCTGTTTGTTACGTGGACAGTCAATCTTACCACCCTTACCCCTAACCCCCCTCCCCAAATGAGGCCCATAAACCCATATTGGGAAAAGCAGGTTTGAACTCACGACTTACGGTTTGGAAGCGACCTTCTAGCCGCTCCCACTTTGGCTTAGGTGACAGACAATGAACGATGTTTGTGTTGCAATACCAGCCAATTCTTTTTCTGGAGCTAGGGACGTACTCTATGACCCCGATTCACGCGAGGAAACAGGACAAGACATCAACGGATGTTCAGTCAAGCCTTGCAACTCCCGATGTAACAACCAGGAAGCAATTTGAACAACAGCTGACATAAAACGCATCCTTCCGATGTGCTTGTCACTTTGAACTGTCTCCTAGGAGTTCTTCTCCGTGCAATGATACTTAGATCAAATGTTAACTGAGACACGATGGTATTATTGGCCAGCTAGCTCTTTCGTCGTCCAAGCACTTCAGAGATCGCCGGTAGTTAGCATCCTTTGGAAATGTTCTCCAGGTTATGCCTGTGCGTTGGGAAATGAGCAGGCAGATGGACTAGCCGGTTCTGCACCACCTGGTGGTGAATTGATGTATGCCAAGCTAGATGTTGTAAGGGCCCTTCGGGGCGAGTGAACAGTGCAGAGGCACAAATAGATCATTACGGTCAGGGTAGAATGTCGCTGCGAGGAGTTACCAAGGGATCTGACCGACACTCAACACGCTAGAGAAAGGCGAGAGGGATATATATCAGACAGTTATTGGTACCATCGGAATTGGAACTCTTCGGTTACTGCTGAAGATAGGGACGGAGCACTTATGGGGGTGTCGCGAATGCTCTTATATCGAATCTTAATTTAAAATTCAACATTCTTTAAGTTTCTGGTACTTTTCACTTTAACCCTTCACACCCTAAAGAGTTCAGCTTCCGTGAAATAAAATACTTAGATCAAATTGAGTTCAACAGAGACACTATTGTACAGACATTGTTCAGCTAGTAAACTCGATCGTCATCAACAGGAAGCAGGTCTTTTGCAGAACGTCGCTCACATCTCGACCTGCCTGAAAGAAACTCTTGTATCTGACCAGCTGCCCCGCCTTATGCACGTTCATATGTGAGGAGTACATACATCCTGCGGCCACCTTTGTGTTGGTCAACCCCTGCCCCTCCTTCCCTGCACCATTCCTTCTGCTGTTAATGTTTCCAATCCGTCGTGGCGCTGGATGAGGCAAAATATTTCAGCTTGCGAGACAGGATGCTGTTTGTTAGCCAATCTTCCTTGATGTTCAGATCTTTTAAGATGTCAGTATTTCTTTTCTTCTTTATCCATGATGTTCTGAGAATCCTTCTATAGCATTTTTGCTCAAAAGCCTCTATTAGTAAATTTGATAGAACACGTTAATATGCCATCTATCTATGATAAAAGACAACAAGAATATTAATACTATGAATACCAAGGAACATATGGTGCCACAAGAGTTAAGGGTATGAGAACGCATTTGCACACTCACGACATACCGAGGTTCCTCTTCTGGTTTTCACTTCTTGTTGTTCAGCCTGTTAGTAGTTTCAGGTGAGAAGATCATAGGGCTCTATGAAGTCTGTGGTACGACGCATATCTTCCACTGTTCCATACGGCTCGGCTTCCATGGGAAGGCCGACCGGCTAAACCTGGGAACTCTCTCCTGCATATAGCCAGTATGTCTGCAGCACGTGTTCAGTATTCTGCGCTGATGCCAGTTTTTTTTAAGCTAGCTGCTTGCATTGTGACAGCAGACCGCTTCCAGATGATTTTTGAAACATTATTATTATATAATTATTTTTATTATTCTCCTACTTCTCATTCTCCTCCTCCAATTCTTGTTTCTTTTTCTATGCTTCTG
>CAJHNH020003164.1:35583-38083 GCA_905116865.2 Candidula unifasciata | reverse complement strand
AACCAACCAACCAACCAACCAACCAACTAACTAACTAACTAACTAACTAACTAACTAACTAACTAACTAACTAGCTAGCTAACTAACTAACTAACTAACTAACTAACTAACTAACTATTAAGCTAGCTAAATAACTAACTAACTAACTAACTAAAAAACTAACTAACTAACTAACTAACTAACTAACTAACTAACTAACTAACTAAACTAACTAACTAACTAACTAACTAACTAACTAACTAACTAAACTAACTAACGAACTAATTAAAACAAACAAACAAACTAAAACTAACTAACTAACTAACTAACTAAACTAACTAAGCTAACTAACTAAATAACTAACTAACTAAAAAAACTAACTAACTAACTAACTAACTAACTAGCTAACTAGCTAACTAACTAACTAAGCTAACTAACTAAAGTTTCGGTTGTTCTAACTAACTAACCTAAACCTAACTAGCTCAACAGACTAACAACTGAACTAACTAACTAGCTAGCTAGCTAACTATCTAAATAACTAACTAACTAACGAACTAATTAGCTAGCTAACTAGCTAACTAACTAACTAACTTACTAACTAGCTAACTAAGTAACTATGGGTTTGTGACTTTTTTCTTTCTACCTGTAGGGTTAACACTTTAAGGACTTTCTGTATAGGTGGAAAAACAATCCAGCAGAGATTTTGAGTGTATGTTATTGCAGCTCTTCGCATATCAGAAACGGCGCTCCAGCCATATATATCAGTTTTCAAACCTTAAAGTAGTAACAGATGTCGCAGTTGCGGAAAATTGTAGTTTTAAGACATCCCATTTGACACCGATATCCACATTTGTCTTTCCTTAACTGTCAGGATATATTCATTATTTTGGTGGGTCGCGATAAATGTCTATTGTTTTGGTGGACCGCGAAAAAATGTTCACCGATTTAGTAGGCCGCGAAAAATGGCCACTGTCTGTGGAAAAGGGGGCGGGGGGGGGGGGGGGGATTAAATGTTCACCGATCTGATGGGCCGCTTAAAACGTCTACCGATTTGGTGAACCGCGAAAAATAGCCACTATTTTGGTGGTTCGCCCTTGTGTAAAGCTTGAAATACACTGATCTAGACAGCTTGCATACACGCAGAGAAAACCCAGCCTACGAACTATGTTTTCAGGGGTGACAAATCATGTCTTACATTCGACCGCCCAGTCACTCAACTTTCACACAGTAACTCAGTTTGACTTATCATTCGCTTTGGATTTTTTTAGAAATATAAATAATATACAAACTAAGCACCAGCAGACATACACGCATACACAACACATGCACCCAGAGAGACAGACACACAGAAAAACAGGAAAACCAGACAGCCAACACAGCAAACATACACTCCTTCAAATATATATCTTGACACTAACAAACACAAATACCGTGGAGGACAGCATATAGATAACGAGGGATGATAACAGAAAGCGTCTCCTGTCCGATAAAAGACCTACAAGTTAAGAAAAATGAGAGGGCACTGTTTAAGCTAGTGGTGCATCGAACTGAAGACGTGTAGTAACCAAGAAACGCTAGTTCATTCTTTGCTAGATAAGACAAGTGGCCTAAACTATAGGCAAAAGTACATGAAACTTGTCCATGTCTTTAGGCACAGGCGCTAGAACTTAAGGGTTCTGGCCTCTTGAAGGGGCCCTGTAGTTAGTTGTGTATCTGTACAGGACGTTCCGAGCCCGGCTCTCTAGCGTAGTTGGCTGAACCGGATTGCGCGATGAGCGGGTGACGAACTCCTTGTGGTCGGGGTTCACTCCCGGGGGTAGGCAGAAAAGCCACATTTCTCCCAGATTTACGGTATTTACAATGGAATCAAGGCCGAGAGGTTGCGATATCCATAATACCGAGCCTAAGGGTTAACAACTCGTGGCTTCTGGATACTCAAACAAATAAACAAACAAACAAAACAGGACGTTCCGAACCAAACCCCTTCATTTTTGGCTGTTGTGGGTTTTTCTAAGCAAATTTAACGTTCAGTAGTTTGCCCCTGAACGGTCAGCTGTCAGTACCACTGTCGAAACCAACGACATACAAAGCGTCCGCAGCTGGAACCGAACCCCGCACCCCGATCATTACGCAAGCGCGTTCGCAACGCTTAAGCCACAGACGCCTAGTAATGACTGTAGACTTTTTAAAATCAATTTGTGTGTTCACGTAATCAAAATGTGTGTACTACGTCATGTTTCAAGCCCTATGTAACTGTTACTTTAGAATATCACTGCTATATACGGGTGTTTTAGTAATTGATCTTAGTTATAATAAAGGTAATTGTTGAAGAAAGAGTATTTTTGGTTAAGAAGGTGTACCTTTAGAGCTCAAGCCGCTTGGAAAGACTTACTAATAATTTCTCACGGGTTCACTATCCTTGAAAAGTACCTTAACAAATATGTTTTTGGTAGGGACGAGGGCCCTTGCAGAAGCCCCTATCTAAAGCTTTCTTGGGGCCCAGTTACTCACTGAGGCTCTC
>CAJHNH020003164.1:15583-30583 GCA_905116865.2 Candidula unifasciata | reverse complement strand
GCACCGGAAATTGGGGCGCTTAGGCCTCGTGAGCCCCCTCCTCCAGTCGTCTGAGGGTAGCGTCATCCCTCCCCCCCCCCAATCGATAGTTTGATTGAGTGGTAGGTAAGCGTGGCTATGGAAGGGCTAAGAGTCTCTTTTCCTTGTTTGCTTAGAGGCCCAGGTCTTTCAGAGAGGACTGAAAGGCGACCCTAATCCATTTATATAAGGTCAGTTGCGTATCCTTTACAGGAAGTTACAGAACCAACCCCAACAGCCCCTGGCTGTTGTGTGGTTTCTCTAGGCAAATTTACGTCCAATAGCTTGCCATTGCTCTGGACGGTCGGCCTCCTGATACCACTGTCGAAACCAACGCAAGGCGCATGACCCGCAGCTGGGATCGAACCCGGCGGCCCGGCATTACAAAGCGTTCGCATCGACTTAGCCACAGAGCCGACCCATTTAAAAAAACTGTACAAAAATATATTGGTTGGGGCTTATCTCTCCCACAGGCAAACCTTTATCAACACTTAGGCAAACCTTTATCAACACTTAGGCAACCCTTTATCAACACTTAGGCAACCCTTTATCAACACTTAGGCAAACCTTTATCAACACTTAGACAAACCTTTATCAACACTTAGGCAAACCTTTATCAACACTTAGGCAAACCTTTATCAACACTTAGGCAAACCCTTATCAACACTTAGGCAAACCTTTATCAACACTTAGGCAAACGACTAGTGAGGAAATTGGGGGGTTAAACCTCTTTATCATCGCCCCCCTCCAAAAGTGGAGAAACAACCAGGACTTCCCACTATAGTTGACAGCCAGTGAACGCAGAGAAAAGAAGAAGAAGAAGAAGAAAGAAGAAGAAGAAGAAGAAGAAGAAGAAGAGAAGAAGAAGAAGAAGAAGAAGAAGAAGAAGAAGAAGAAGAAGAAGAAGAGAAGAAGAAGAAGAAGAAGAAGAAGAAGAGAAGAAGAAGAAGAAGAAGAAGAAGAAGAGAAGACGAAGAAGAAAGAGAAGAAAGAAGAAGAAAGAAGAAGAAAGAAGAAGAAGAAGAAGAAGAGAAGAAGAAGAAGAAGAAAATGAAGAAGAAGAAGAAGAAGAAGAAGAAGAAGAAGAAGAAGAAGAAGAAGAAGAAGACGAAGAAGCAGAAAAAGAAGAAAGAAGAAAGAAGAAGAAGAAGACGAAGAAGCAGAAGAAGAAGAAGAAGAAGAAAGAAGAAGAAGAAGAAGAAGAGGAAGAAGAAGAAGAAGAAGAAGGAGAAGAAGAAGAAGAAGAAGAAGAAGAAGAAGAAGAAGAAGAAGAAGAAGAAGAAGAGAAGAAGAAGAAAGAAGAAGAAGAAGAAAAGAAGAAGAAGAAGAAGAAGAAGAAGAAGAAGAAGAAGAAGAAGAAGAAGAAGAAGAAGAAGAAAGAAGAAGAAGAAGAAGAAGACGAAGAAGAAGAAGAAGAAGAAGAAGAAGCAGAAGAAGAAGAAGAAGAAGAAGAAGAAGCAGAAGAAGAAGAAGAAAAAGAAGAAGAAGAAGAAAGAAGAAGAAGAAGAAGAAGAAGAAGAAGAAGAAGAAGAAGAAGAAGAAGAAGAAGAAGAAGAAGAAGAAGAAGAAGAAGAAGAGAAGAAGAAGGAAGAAGAAGAAGAAAGAAGAAGCAGAAGAAGAAGAAGAAGAAGAAGCAGAAGAAGAAGAAGAAGAAGAAGAAGAAAGAAGAAAGAAGAAGAAGAAGAAGAAGAAGAAGAAGAAGAAGAAGAAGAAGAAGAAGAAGAAGAAGAAGAAGAAGAAGAAGAAGAAGAAGAAGAAGAAGAAGAAGAAGAAGAAGAAGACGAAGAAGCAGAAGAAGAAGACGAAGAAGCAGAAGAAGAAGACGAAGAAGCAGAAGAAGAAGACGAAAGAAGAGAGAAGGAAGAAAGACCCCCCCCGATCCCCCCCCCCCAGTTGCTTCGTGAAAGAAGACAGTTTAATGTCCATAATCAGTTGAAGGAAGAGAAGTGGGAAGCCAAGGGGGACTTCAGAAGACTTTGTGGTCTAGACTGACTCTCTTCGTTTTCAAGGGCAGACTTCCAATTTCTGCTGAGATGCACTGAAAACTGAAGGATCAGAGTGACGTGGGGGATCCTTCCTTCTCTTTCCTCAGCTTTTCTGTTTCTTATTTCTTTCTTCTTTTCTTCTTTCTTTCTGTCTTTCTGTCTTATTCTTCTTCTTCTGTCTTCTCTTCTTTTCTTTACCTTTCTTTTCTTCTTCTTCTATCTTATTATTCTTTCTTCTTCTTTACTTATCACTTCTCTCCTTCTCTTCTTTTTCTTCTTCTTCTTTCTTATTATTCTTCTTTGCTTTACTTCTTTCTTTTCTTTCTTCTTCTTACTTCTTCTTCTTCGTCTTCTTCTTCTTTCTTCTTCTTCTTCTTCTTCTTCTTCTTCTTCTTCTTCTTTTTCTTCTTCTTCTCTTCTTCTTCTTCTTCTTCTCCTTCTTCTTCTTCTTCTTCTTCTTCTTCTTCCTTCTTCTTCTTCTTCTCTTCTTTCCTTCTTCTTCTTCCTCTCTTCTTCTTCCTTCTTCTCTCCTCTTCTTCTTCTTCTTCTTCTTCTTCTTCTTCTTCTTCTTCTTCTTCTTCTTTCTTCTTCTTCTTCTTCTTCTTTCTTCTTCTTCCTTTCTTCTTCTTCTTCTTCTTTCTTCTTCTTTTCTTCTTCTTCTTCTTCTTCTTCTTCTTTTCTTCTTCTTCTTCTTTCTTCTTCTTCTTCTTTTCTTCTTCTACTGTCTTCTCTACTTCTTCTTCTTCTTCTTCTTTCTTCTTCTTCTTCTTCTCTTCTTCTTTTTCTTCTTCCTTTTGATCTTCTTCTTCTTCCTCTTCTTCTTTTTCTTCTTTCTTTCTTCTGTACTTCTTAGGTCGCGCTTCTTCGTTCTTCTTTCTCTCCTTCTTTCTCTTTGCTTCGTATAAAGTTCTTTCTTCTTTTTCTCTTCTCTTTTCTTCTTCTCTCTTCTCTTCATCTCAACTTCTTTGGGTCCCTTTCTTTCTTCTGTCATTATAAAGCTGCTTCTTTCTATCTTAATATTCAGTTCTCTTCTTCTTCTTCTCTGTTATCAGTCTTCTTCTTCTTCTTACTTCTTCTTTCTCTGTTCCTTCTTTCTTCTTTTCTTTTCCTTCTTTCTTTCTTACTACTTCTTCCATCTTTCCTTCTTTCTATCTCATTCTCTTAGGGTCTGAATACCTCTGTTTTCTTTCTTTCTTTTCTTCTTCTACTCTTTTTGTTTCTTCTTCCTCTCTTCAGTCTCTTCTTTTTCCTCTCTTTCTTTTCTTTTCTTCTAACTTTCTTTCTTTTCTTTCTGTCTGTTTCTTCACTCTTCTCGGTCAGCACTTCTCTCGCTTTTATGTTTTTGTCTCTGGTTCTCTCTCTTTCATGATAGTCTTTTCGTTCTCTTGTTTATCTTCTTGGTTTCTTTCTTAGTTATATTTCTAGTCTAACATATCTTCTTGTCAGTTGACTTCATTTCTCTGTTTTCACTCTCTTCTCTTATCTTATGAAATTTCTATGTCTTTCTCTTTTTTCTTTTCTCTCTATATCTGTTCTATTCGTTCTACTTTTCTATATCTCCTCTCTTCTCTTCCTATCTTCTCTTCTAAATTATCTTCTTCTCAATCTTCCCTCCTTCTTCTCTCTTCTTAAGACATATCTTTCTTTCTACTTCAAAATCCTATTTTATAGGCTCTTTGTCCCATCTCTTTTTTAATTATCTCTTGTCGAGTTCCCATTTCTATGTTTTCTTCTCTTTAATCTCTATGTCACCAATTATTTCTTCGAGTCTTCATCTCTTCTCCTTAAGCCAGACTTTCAATCTTTCCGACTCTCGTCTTTTTGTCAATCAGGTTCTTCTTTATCTCTCTACGTCAATCTTTCTTTTTCTCTCTCTGTCACCATATTTCTGTGTCTTCATTTATCTGTGCCAGACTTTATCTCTCCCTCTCTCTCTCTCTGTCACTGTCTCTTTATCATTATTTATCTCTCTCTCTCTCTCTCTCTCTCTCTCTCTCTCTCTCTCTCTCTTTTAAGTCCTTCTGGTTCTCTCTCTTCTTATCAAAATTTCTGAAACGGAAGTGACGTTAGGAGGAAATCATAGTTTTTCAAGGGCATCTATTTATACACTGCCAGCATGTGGTTACCGTATTAATGCATTTTACAAAACCCGTTAAAGAGATCATTGAGGGGAGGAAGTACGGTACAGTTAATTCTCCAGTGTTTGGGGTCAATGTTTACACTGTGCGTGAAAAAAAACATTGTGAAACGGGTTGATCCAACAAACGGGAACCTTCCAGATCATAGACACGACTTACGCTAGCGAAGAACTATCACGAAAGAAATGATTTTAAACAATTGAACTAGAACGCCAGTTCTTCTTAACATTCCGCCCACCTCTCCCCCTCCCCCTCTCTCTTCCCAGCTCCCCAATCCAGTCATGAATGTTGAACTAGAATTCGACAGCACTTCCATAAGTGTTTAGCCCCCATCTTCAGCAGCAAGCGAAGAGTTACAATTCCGATGGTACCAGTAACTGTCTGTATATCCGCCTCATCCTTCTCCTGGGTGTTGAGCGTCGGCCAGATCTCCTGGTCCCGAATGTGTATGTGCTGTGGGGTGTCTGTTCAAAATCATATGCTTTTGTTTTTATTTTTATGTTTATATACATATATATATGTTGTCGTTTTATATTTGTTGTATTTGTCCTGTGTGTTGTGTGTATATAATATGTCTTTTATATTTCTTTTTCGCTCTGTTTGTTTATGTTATATATATATATATATATAATTATATATATAATTATATATTATTTAAACATGTGTGTGTGTGTGTGTGTGTGTTGTTTGTGTGGTGTGTGTGTTTCTGTGTGAGCCCTGCGCGATAGCTAAGTTGATCAAATATCTGGGAAATATGTGGCTTTTCTGCTCACCCCAGAGCGTAAATCCAGACCACGAGGAGTTTGTCACCCGGTCTTGTCAAACCGGGTGACAAACTCCTTGTGGTCCGAGTTCACGATCCGTGGTATATTCTAACTTCGTCCTTCTTAGGACGAAATTTTTTGTCATTTGAAGCCCTACTCTGGCTTTTGCCAGGGGCCGCAATATAGGCAGGCCATATATGGCCAAATGTCTGAACGCGGTTTCTGTGACCTCTCCACGGCGATCCTCATCCACATGGTGGCACTTTGTGTCATCGGGTGTTTATCGCTTGTCTGATGTCCTGGTGGGGTAGGAATTCAGTTCAGTTCAGTTCAGATCCGTGGTAGGCAGAAAAGACACGATATATAAGTTACGATATTTATAGTGCAGAACCGAAGGGTTTGAACAGTTTAAAAACAAATATATATATATATAAAAATATTAGACATTTGAAATATTTTGGCCATATTAAAAGAATTAGCGGCGTCCGTGGCTAAGGCGTTACAAGTCCGACTGGTAATCCAACGTACCGCGATCCAAACCCACTGCAGGCTGCGTGGAGTTTTATTGTGGTATGGGACGTCGCAGGTCGAAACAGCCTCAAATGGGTACTAGGATGGGCTATCCTGGGAAAGTAAAGACGGCCGGCGTAATGCTGACCACATTACCCACCTAGTGCCGATTGGTCTGTAAAATATGGGTGCTTTTTCCCATATGCCTAAGGGCGTGAAAAGGGATCTAAACTTTTTTTTAAAGACTTAGGAGGATTTCAAAAACCATACTCGATTAAAAGGTTGAAGGCAATCGAAGAAGAGGTAGTGAACGTTGCAAGTGGAAGGACACAATCTAGAGATAGACAAGAGAGAGAGAGAGAGAGAGAGAGAGAGAGAGAGAGAGAGAGAGAGAGAGAGAGAGAGAGAGAGAGAGAGAGAGATGTCGTATTGGAGATCAGTTGCATAATACTATGTTTGTTTATTTTGTTTTTTTCCTCTTGTCCTGCCTCGATTCTGTATTGTTTTCTTCTTGGCGTAAATCCGCCAGAAAGTTCTGGCTGTTCGCCCATTTCTAGAGCTTGGTCATGTTCTAGAAAGAGTAAATTCTTGCGTGCACATTAAGTTTACAAATCTGACTTATTTGTATGCAGACTGTTGGTTAGTCTAATCTCAGGCAAGAGCGCTCCGACTTGGAAGGACCTAGAAGCTTAGGTTCTGTACACATAATTTTAGAGTAATTATTAAGGGAGACAACTTAAATAAATTATTAGGTCAACATTGATTTTGTTATCTCGCTTTCCAGTAACCTAATTTTGTTATGACAATCGAGTGCATCTGCTTGAGAGGCAAGAAACCAACAATCTGCATCTACATCAGTCAGATCTGTAAAACTGATGTGCATGCAACACTCAGGCTCTGGAAAAAGAAAAAAGTTTAAAAGTTCACTAACAACCAAAATGTTCCGCTGGAGTATACAGCTGGTGAACGTGAAGAAGAAAATAAGGAAGAAGAAGACAATGTACGTCACAGTGGGTGTTCCCATTCGTGCAGTCCTCACCTGTAGCAGCCACTCAGAGCTATCTCGGCTGATTGTTCCTCTATCATCATCAATTTGAATTAGCAAAGTTCAACATATACCTAGGGAGCTACCCTCTCCTAAATAGCATCAGTTATAATTATGGCTGCGGGGCGTCCGTGGCTTAGGCGGTGCGAGTCCGACCGTAATAATCAAGAAAAGTCGACTACAATTGTGAAATTGTTAAAGAAGACACGTAGATACTTAACAGTTAAAATGTGAGTTGTCTTTCCTCGCCACTGTCAAAAATAGTTTATTTCTTGTTTGAGAACCGCTGCGTTAACGCGTCGTGAGCCTGACCCGGTGACGTCAGCAGCACTACCCCTCAGTTGGAGCCGGTCATGCTTTATTCACGTCTCCATATGAGATATTCCATCCTGTCCTTCTATTGCGGGCTTGATGAGCCTTCCTCTGTACTAGGTGGATTATTTTGTCTTCTTCTTCTTTTGTCAAAATCTGCTTGTGCCGCTAGGCGTCGCAGTCTATCAGATGATCGATTAGGCACCTGGGCAGCTCCGTCTGTCATATGCCGTGATGTTATGAAGTTTCAAGTTTGGGCTGGCTCATCCAATCCATCTTCTTCTTGATCGCTTTGTACTTTTTTTTAATTGTTTAGACTTCTCTTAGGAACCAAGCTGTCGACGTTGTTCTTTGGGCACTCAATAATGTTATCGCTTCACTTTTTCTTTCATTGTTTAGACGTTCTTAACCATGCTTTTGCACGTAATCATGTTAGGGATTTTGATTGTATTTTTTTTGTTCGATGTTTAATCTTACCTCATGGGGGCAGGGGTCTCTGTGGCCAAGTGGTCAAGCCGTTTGTCTTGCGTTCTGAAGGTCATGGGTTTGTTTCACGGTTGAGTTTTTCGACTCACGGGTAAAAGTTTGACGGGATCCACGGTAATCGTCACCAGATCTGTGGGCTCGTGCTGTGTGCGATGGTCTCAACAGACGTCTAGACATAGTAATGGCGGTGGTAGCTGCAGAAACAACAGCAGCAGCAGTAACAGCAACAGTATTAGTAATAATAGTAAAATTAGTAGGTCTAATAGTGGTGGTGGTGGTGGTGGTAGTATTAGCAACAGCAACAGCAGCCGCAGTTGTAGTAGCAGCATAGCTGTTTTTGTTATTAGTAGTAGTGGCATTGTAGCAGCAACGGACGGACATCACCTGGTCGTCGTATTATTATTATTATTATAAATATTATTATTATTATTAGTATTATTATTAGTATTATTATTATTATTATAGTAGTAGTAGTAGTAGTAGTAGTAGTAGTAGCAGGTGCAGCAGCAGTAGTAGTAGTAGTAGTAGTAGTAGTAGTAGTAGTAGTAGTAGTAGTAGTAGTAGTAGTAGTAGTAGTAGTAGTAGTAGTAGTAGTTAGTAGTAGTAGTAGTAGTAGTAGTAGTAGTAGTAGTAGTAGTAGTAGTGGTAGTAGTAGTAATAGTAGTAGTAGTAGTAGTAGTAGTAGTGGTAATGGTAGTAGTAGTAGTAGTGGTAGTAGTAGTAGTAGTATCAGTAGTAGTGGTGATAGTAGTAGTAGTAGTGGTGGTGGTGGTGGTGGTAGTAGTAGTAGTAGCGGTGGTGGAGGGGTAAGAAGGAGGAGTAGTAGTAGATAGTAGTCGTAGCAGCAGTAGCAGTAGCAGTAGTTGTGGTTGTAGGAGCTCGTGTAGAGGAGCAGGGGGGGGGGGCAGAGATAAAGCATTTATAGCAGAAGACATAAAAGTGAATGATGATATTGATGATGATGACGATAATATTAGTTTAGTAGTAGTAGCAATATAAGGAGGGAAAAAAGGAGGATTGAAGTTCGTAGGTTTGTGTGTGATGAGGAGCTGCTCTATACCCGCAACGTTCATGTTTTCTTTGAATTTGTTATATTGTGAAGCTTGCTAATATACTTCTCGTTCGGTTTTATATCTGTTCCTGATAAAATGAAGATAATACATCTTTCCTGACTTTGCTTAGCGACTACAGAATAAATAAAGTAGTAACCGTGAGGTAGGGGCGTGGTTACCGAACTTTTGACAAAGTAAACGCATAAAACATGAAACCCTCTATTGCATTCACACAATCATTCGTCATCAAACAGTTGGGGGAAAGCCATTCATGCGAAAAATGAACACTGGAGTTTCTGCCATTGAAACATTATTTGTGTGTGTTTGTGCAAGGGAAGTTATTTGCTAAAGGGATGTAATTATTGTCATATGCATACAAAGTTGTGGTCTTGTGTGTAGTTGGAACTGAAGTAAATTCATTCACAGAACTGTGTGAAATAGTGGGAAGAGTAGGTGAGTGATAGATGAAAGGAGAAGGGGTAGATCGGATGAATACAGTTTTGGTTAAAACCACTGGAGTCGACTTCATTATGCCGAGTTTCATCCTTTGTGGTCAATCTTTCTATGTAAAGCGACACGAAAATTTCATAGAGGCGCATTAACAGTGCCGCTTGCCCGATCTGGACAGTATATGTGTCTGTGTCCTGTGATCGCATCAACACTGCAGGAGTCCCTTTCAGGGTTCTTGGTGGCGCACATAACCTAGTCACAATTATAACCTAAAGCCCCCCCTCCCCCTTTGGGTTGCTGGTTAAACGTGACGATTTTTTCTCCAACAGAGCACCTAGTTGCCTACGCTGGTGTATGGAGGGAAACATAGAGATCAGTTAGGGCTAATAACTAATAAACTACGAAAAAGCCCTAATTATAACCCAACGATTGAACGGAGGTTTCTGTGACTTGTACATGTGAGATTCTCATTCGAACACTGGCACACTGTGTCACCCGGTGTTAATCAAGAGCTGTGCGGTCCTGGTGGGTTTGAATCTCAACCACTCACGTATCCAGGCATCCAGACGAAGATGACAAGCATCTGAGGCACTACTTTGAACCCCCTCATTTCAAATAACTTAGACAGACAGACGGACAGACGGACTAATTGACAGACAGACTGATTGACAAACAGACAGACAGACAGATTGACAAACAGACAGAAAGACAGATTGACAAACATACAGACAGATTGACAGACAGACAGACGGACTGATTGACAGACAGACAGACAGACGGACAGACAGACAGACAGACAGACAGACAGACAGACAGACAGACAGACAGACAGGCAGGCAGACAGGCAGACAGACGGACAGACGGACAGACAGACAGACAGACAGACAGACAGACAGATTAGACAGACAGACAGACAGATTGACAAACATACAGACAGATTGACAGACAGACAGACGGACTGATTGACAGACAGACAGACAGACGACAGACAGACAGACAGACAGACAGACAGACAGACGACGGAGACAGATAGACAGATAGACGGACAGATAGACAGATAGACGATAGACGGACGATAGATAGATAGACGGATAGATAGATACATAGATAGATAGATAGATAGACATAGATAGACAGAGAGATAGATAGACAGATAGACAGACAGACAGACAGATAGACAGACAGATCGATAGATCGACAGGATAAATAGATGGATCAGGACAGATCGAGATCGAGGATAGATCGATGATAGATAGATAGATAGATAGATAGATAGATAGATAGATAGATAGATAGATAGATAGATAGATAGATAGATAGATAGATAGATAGATAGATAGATAGATAGATAGATAGATAGATAGATAGATAGATAGATAGATAGATAGATAGATAGATAGATAGATAGATAGATAGATAGATAGATAGATAGATAGATAGATAGATAGATAGATAGATAGATAGATAGATAGATAGATAGATAGATAGATAGATAGATAGATAGATAGATAGATAGATAGATAGATAGATAGATAGATAGATCGGTGTACGGATCTGAAGGTCGTCGTTGATATCTGGATGGTGTGAACAACTTTGTCAAAAATTACTTTAGCACCCACTTCGGCGCCGCACAGAGCACGAACTCCGTAGCTCCGAGGACGATCCCAAGGGATCTCCGTAAAAGTTGCACTCGATTTGAAGAGCGCAGCCGTGGAAAGAACCCACAACCTTCAGAGGGCTAGACAAACGGCTTGACCACTTGGCCACAGATGCTGACCACATCATCCACCAAGTGCCGATTGGTCTATAAAATATAGGTCTAGCCCTATGTGCCCAATACTCATGAAGGATCGGAAAAGGTTCCCTTCTAAACTTGATGTTCAGGTACATGTAACGTTAATCTCCTCACGGCCGCCCATATACATACTAGCTCACCCTGATTGGTAGTTCCTGAACCTGTCACCTTGGCACAAGGTTACAGGGGTGTTCCCTAATGCCGTTGATATCGCGTATTGTATATTTCAGCATGCCAGCGCTTTTAACACTCCAAAAACATGCAGAAACTAGCCCTAACACCGACCCTCTGGAGAGTGCTGAAACCTATGTCACAGGCATTCTCTTTCTCGGAATGTAAACGTAAATGCAAGACAACACAGAAGCAAACAATAGAGCGGGACACATCTTCAGGAAAGTCGACCAGCCCAACAAAAGATTGGATGAATACACCAGTAGACATGCATGCCTTTTCTAAGGTTGTCATCACACTCGGAAGGTACTGCAGGGATCATATTCCTGAGGCCGTAGATACAGAAGTAAGGGAACTGATAGATCAGCATTCAGACCCTGAAGATATGATCGTCTACACAGATGGATTCGTGAAGCACGGATCAAGGTCAGCATGCGCATACACAGCGCAAAGAAAAGGGAAAACAATACACGAGGACAGCGGCACGACCATGCAAATAGCCGCTGCTTCTACAGCTTTAGCATGAGTATCCGAGCAAACCGCCACACAGGCAGTTATTATATCCAGACTCCATGAATCTGCTTCAGAAGATAGCAACAGGCGGTAGGCGCTCTGAATGGATAGAAAGCATTCGAAAATCGCACTTAACCTCCGTAACCTAGATCTACACACCGGGTTATGCGGGCGTAAAGGGAAATGAGCGAGCTGACCAACTGGCAAGCACTGCACTAAAGATTGCGGTAAAAGTATGGACAAAGCAGATATCGTCAACGCTGTACGGACTGGGTTAGTGGATAATGAGGAATCTGTGACACTAACACGATTGCGTGAATTGGGAGTAAAGCATGGTGAAGCCCGTCTATGCCGAAATTCGAGACAAAATAGATAATGTAACCAGCTTCTCATGGGGACAATTAGTAAAAGTATTTTGGAGTGGCTACTGCATCGAAGGACTGAGCACGCATGGGAATACCCAATGTGCAGTGACGTCGATTTTCATAACGTAACATAATATAACATCACAAACGTGTGAACGAAAAGTGACCTACTTTGTTTGGGGAGATTTACGTGAACCTAGCCGAAATTTGACACACTACCCTAATCGACGTGTGACGAAACGAAAGTGAGAGGCCTGCATGGCTCAGTGACGCAGCGAAATTCGGCTGAGTGTAACGAGTCCTTGCTCGGTCGACATCGGTCCACATTAATCCAGGACGATTTACCCGTGTCAGGGGACGGGACAATTCGACAATTTGAACTTGTCAAGCTGTTTCAATGAAAGGTCAACCAGGGTCGTTGAGCGACTGCAGACGTCATTTTGTAATAGTTCATGATATCCGTTTAGCCTTTGTTTCAGTCGCTGTTGCCGATTGTGATTAAATCGGTGGTTTTCAACTTTGCTTGAGGGTAGGGGGAAGGGGGGAAGAATGATGGAGGTGGTTGTAAATTGAGACTAATTAACGGTTTTGTATGTGTTGACCTAAAATATGAAAATATCTCAGTCTAGTCGTAAACCACTGTTAATAAAGACAATGGATATAAGTAAACGGAACAGGAAAAAGAAAAGAATAACACGAACAAGAAGATGAACAAGAAGAAGACCAACAACAAGGAGGAGGAGGGGGGGAGGAGAAGGAGGAGGTTGTGATGATGACGATAGCGATGATGGTGCTGTCGATTATGATGAGGCTATGGTATTGATGAGGTTGTTAATGATGATGATGATGACAACGACGGCAACGATTAAGAAGAAAAGCAAGAAAGGAAAGAACACGAAAAGCAATAGTTAAGAACATTTTATCCAAAAGACTATAATTGTTTATCGACGTGACCCCTCTCTCCGTCATTCTGCTTGTCTGGTCTTTTTGTTTACCTGTCTGTGTGTTTGTCACTGTGTCAAAAGAAAGAGACTATATAGATATCGGGGAAACAACTTAAATAATAGAAGCTCCGACATATCTAAAAGTACTGCACTGCATAATGTCATTTCTATGTATCATTGTGTCAATCTTTTTGTGAGCTTATGTCTGTTCATACCTGTCATATGCGTTCATACCTGTCGCATTGTATACAAAACAAACATCACACAGGTGAATCCCAATTGTCATATTGATAGATCTGTTTCCACTTACAGAGGGCAGACCCACCTGGGTCGTAAATCCCCGAATTACCATGTCATGAACTAAACATTTGTTATCAGTGGGGAGCAACTAATAATAAACTGGTTGCTTTCTCCTGTTGTGTTATTATTTATGAAAGAGTGTTATTTATTGTGAAACGAGTAATTTATTTCGTGTCTAGTGTCTGACTGATCCCGGACAAGGCACCCACGATGTCGCATGTAGACGAGGCCATCATATTCCAGACACTTTCTAACCTGTTCTATAATGGAATCTGAGGTCAATTACTGTCTAAACCAGCGTTAAAAGACCTGTACGGACCAACGGATGTTGTGTTATGCTATTTACTATATGAAGTCCCCCAGAGCAGCAGCATTCTAAGGTACTTCTACGGTGCTTTATTAATATCCTACCCCAAACTGGGGAAATCCACAGGTCAAGGAATAGTCTAATATTTCAGGGGGTGGTAGATAGGCTGCATTCAGTCGTGGGACCTAGGCTGCGTGTAGTCATGAGACGTAGGTGGGTTAGGGTTGGGGTCGGCTCTAGATGTTTTATGGTCGTTAAAAGCATTTGAAAGCCGGAAACCCAGTCTTACCAGCCTCGAAAATGTTGAACTGTCCTGTGACGTCATCTGAGGTAGCATATTAATAAGGCACAACTTCTTCTAATTATTCTTTTAAGGAGCTGGTTATAATGTCTTCTCAAAGGCTGCGTAGACGTGCTTCACCATACTTTACTACCCCAATGTCACGCAATCGTGTTAGTGTCAGAGATTCGTCATTATCCACTAGCCAAGTCCGTACAGCATTAGCTATATATACTTTGTCTGAGCTTCCTATCACATGTGTTGATGCGTTCATTACCAGCTGATAAGCTCGTTTGTTAACTTTCACACTGACCAAGCCTAGTGTAGAGATCCTGGTGACGGAAGCTAGGTGCGACTTTTAAAAGCCTGATGATCACTTAGCGCTCATTATATCTGTTGTCATTTTTTGCAGCATGTTCTTGAGAGACAAACAGATAGACATATACCTGCACTTAGACAAACAGAAAGGTAGTCTGTCAGACAGACAGAAAACAGAGAGGCAGACAGTTATTCAAGAAGTCAGACAGACACACAGACAGGCAATAAGGGAGACAAGCGGATATCCAGGCAGACACATGTATACCGCGGTATGCGTTTTAAATGGGTAGAAAGCATTCGAAAATTGCACTTAACCTCCGTCACCTGGATCTACACAGCTGGTCATGCGGGCGTCAAGGGAAATGAGCGAGCGGACCAACTGACAAGCACTGCACTAAGGATTGCCGGAAAAGCATCGACAGAGCAGATATCGTCAACGCTGTACGGACGGGGCTAGTGGATAATGAGGTATCCCTGACACTAACACGATTGCGTGACATGGGATTAAATCATCGTCATGCAAGTCTATGCCGTCTTCAAAACGAAATAGGAGATAATATAACCAGCTTCTCATGAAAACAATAGTAGCAGTAGTTTTGGTGGCTGCTGCATCAGAGGACTGAGCAAGCATGGGAATGCCCAATATGCAGTGACGTCGATTGTGATAACATAACATAACAGTATCATACCACAACAAATAACAGAGAATATTGCACAGTCATGATCGCCAACGTCTTCTTCGAGCCACAACAGAGAGACATACAATTTAGTAATTAAGGAATACATTTGCAGAAAAAAACTCTTTAGACCCTGCTTTCTGTTCCATGCCTGACTTTCACCATCTCCATTTCAGGTTTGTCTTGTCTGGGTGGTAGTAGTAGTACATTTTACCCCACCAGGACATCACACAAACGATAAACACCCGATGACACAAAGTGCCACCATGCGGATGAGGATCACCCGTGGAGAGGTCCCAGAAACTGCGTTCAGCCATTAGGCCATATTTATGGCCGGGCTATTTTTAGAGGCAGGTTGTGGCTTCCAAAAAAAAAAAACATTGCGTCCCACAAGGAGACGACTAGCTGTAGATAAAAATAACGTGTCTGGGAATACCTTAAACAGATTTACCTGTGGACATCTATACCGTCTCTTGTTACATAAATCTCACCTGTTCATGTTTACTTGTGCGGCTGATAATTTCACACTCATAATTTGTCTTCTCATCTACACCTGAGATACTTACTTGC
>CAJHNH020003163.1:37500-80445 GCA_905116865.2 Candidula unifasciata | reverse complement strand
TGAGGGTAAAAACATGCGTCTCGTAAGCAGGATTTTCTGTTCCCCTATCCCCTTGGGAAATCGTAGGGGGCCCCCCCCCCCCCCGCGAAAACCCGCGTCTTCCCCGACCCCCTTCCCGGGGGAGGGGTTCCCAGCATGAGCCCGTAGGGGAGGGGTAAAAAGCGAAAAAACCTTTTTCAAACCGATCGGTGATTGCAAAGGTGCCGTAAAGGTGGGGGTTGACTATCACTGGTCCTCGGATTTTTGTGGGGAATCTCCCCCAGGCTCGGAAACACGGGCCCAAAGTTTTTTGGCGATAAAGGGGTCGTGCATGTATTTTTGTGAGATTCTGTAAAAAACCCTTTTTTTCCTGGCCCAAAGGACGGGGAAGGGGCCCGGATTTTTTTTTCTCGTGGGGTTAAAGGTGTTTATGCCCTCTGATGTAGGGGGCGTGGAGAAGACGGGACCGTCCCGGACCCACACTGCTGGCCCTGGGTGAAATAAGTGTGTTTTTAGATGATTTTCAAGGCGGCGGTGAGTTTTTTAGTGAGAATCTTAGTCGACATTAAAAAAGGGATATAGGACGAAATGTTGATCGTTCTTAGGGTTTGAGACCTGTTTAAAAAAAAATAAATTTTAAAAGACCGGTTTGTACGACCATCCGACTTCTCGCCACTGCATTCTAATTCGCTCCACGCATGGCAATTTTTTTCCCCACAGATAGTGTTATGTGTTTTAATATAAGAGGGTAGTGAACGATGGTTTAAAGAGGGGGAGTGGTGGAGGTAAGGTTAGAAGTAAATATTGTGACATTGCCACAATACAAAATAAAATCATGCCTGTCCAAGGGACAAGGACTGGTTCTTTCTTCGCTCTCATCATTTTAGATTTTTTAAGCCTTGTTTGCATTGGATATATGAAGGATAAAGTTTATATCACTGTGACCGTTGTTCCGTACGGGCTTACAGGTTGAAAATAGTGTTGTGTGACTTTGAGATCAATATTCGTTAAAAAATTGGAACTATAGTTGAATTATAATAGGTTTTCGGCAACGGAAGCCTCTGTTGCCAACGGCACAAAACAGGCCCGATTGTGTTTCACCTGGCCCAAGGATTATGGCAGTTTAGACAGTAATTGTCCTGTGGGCGTACACACGGTGGCATACAACAGGATGGTGAAGCGCTGCCAAGAAGGTGGCTGGATACCCACACAGATTTTCTCCCAAGACTCACTTCATCGCCTCTCTAGAGAGGGAACAGTCTATTATATTCATGACTAAGGACAGGGCACAACAAACAGATTTCGTCAACATATGTTCACATTTTTCGGTGTGGAAAATACGGAGACTGTTGTCCCTGCAGCGTGGCACCCGAAAAATGCTGAGCATGTGCTCCAACACTGTCAACTGTATGCTGACAACAGAGACGCAATCTGGCCTGTTCCCAACCACAATAAAGACAAAACTGTATGGTACACAATGAGGATATGGATTGCACGATAGCTTATCATAAAGGGCTACCGGCCGTCCTGATATATAGTTTTTCTGACAGAAGGATCAAAGAAGAAGAAGAAGAAGAAGAAGAAGAAGAAGAAGAAGAAGAAGAAGAAGAAGAAGAAGAAGAAGAAGACAACCTTACTGTGAGGAAACGTTTCTAAAACAAGACAGCGAGAGGTAGACAAAGATTCAAGTCAGTAGATGCTGTCAAGAGATTGACGAATTGCACGCGACTATTGCAACAGAGTGAGGTCATAGCTTTGTTTGTTAGTAGGCACAAAGCTATAATATAAGGAGATCAACAAGTTTTGGTAACCTTTATTTTCCCGCCAAAACTGAAAATTTACGTCATTACTTGTTCGTTAAGAGATAGAATTTGCGTAGTACTTAATTAGAAGAAAGTCAACAAGTCTTGACAACGATATTATATAAATAATATTTGACGTCATGTTAGCCTTGCCCTTTCAAGAGAGAAACCTAGTAGCACTTGTTTTGTATTAGTCTATTGACGTCAAATTTCAGTTTAAATACTATATCTGCGTAGAAAAGGATGATGAAATCCGATGCAATCAAGATATTTTTAGAAAGTCCCACGTCGAGAAACCTACCTAGTAAACAAGTTGAGACGTACTAGAATATTCTAGAAGCAGAAAGAGCGGGAAGAAAACAAATACCTAGCATTCCAGCATTTAAGTATAAATAACGAGTAAACAAAGCGACCTTAGCAATCTTCAGTCCACAAGACTCAAGAGAGGAGGGGCCAGTCACATTGACTCTCAAAAGCAGCCTTCACTTGTAGAGAGTCAGCTCAACTCAAAGAATGCCTTCGGTCGTTGAGACTCAGAGGACGAGCGACTAGTCTCAATGATCCTCGCAGTTTTGGAGATGCCAACTCAACACTAGAAGGATAGGAGCCAGTCATATCAAGCCTCGAAGACAGACACTAGAAAGCAGACAACGAACTACAGAGACTACATAAAAGATACATGGATCCATGGTTAACAACGACACATTGGGTAGGAACTATAGAGATGTTAGAGTCGACCATCAAGCCGTTAGTACAAAACAGCACTAGAAGCCAGGTGGCAGTTACAGACAATAGAACCAGTTAACAAAGTAGCTAGAGATGAAGAACACAACGCGAACCTCGAGAGTATTCAGCCATAGAGAGACCACAGCGCCTTTTAGAATATTGATAATATTATTATTGATTTGTTTTTTGCCATTGCTGAGGTACGACAAAAAAGACAGTATAGCCAAGAACAGTTGACTGACTGACTGACTTTCTACCCCACCAGGACATCACACAAGCGATAAACACCCGATGACACAAAGTGCCACCATGCGGATGAGATCACCGTGGAGAGGTCCCAGAAACCACGTTCAGACAATTGGCCATATTGATGGCCTGCCTATATTGCGGCCCTTGGAAAAAGCCAGAGCGGGGCTTTAAATAACAAAAAATTACGTCTCAAGAAGGACGTAAAGAATAATAAGACAAGAACAGTTGTTTCCAGCTATTTTATTACACAAACATCAGAGCCACGTGAGAAGCATGCAGATAGAAAGACATCATCATCACCACCACTATTATCGACACGACCATCTTTCCCCTCGTCTATAATCTTCTTATCGACTCCTCCTGTAGCAAATCTAAAGACGAACCTGTGTGCAACATCAACGTACGCCACAAAGTAGAGAGCTGTACTACACTATCAACAGATCAAAAAGGAGGATGGCAATAGCAAGGCAAATATTGAACAGCCTTAAAAGTCTGTGGTTAAACACCAGCAAGGAGATAAAAATAAGAATTTTGAGAGCATGCATCTTCCCTGTGGCTACATACGGATGTGAGTCGTGGACTATCTCTAATTCCTTAAGAAAGAGAATAGGGGCTTTTGAGCTGAAATGCTATAGAAGATTCTCAGAATATCTTGGACAAAAAAGAGGAGAAATCTTGACATCTTAATGATCTGAACATCAAGGAATATTGGCTAATAAATAGCATCCTTTCTCGGAAACTGAAATATTGTAGTCATATCAAGCGCCACGACGGATTGGAAAAGAATTATAGCAGAAGGCATGGCACCAGGAAGGAGGGGCAGGGCCGATCGGCAAGAAGATGTGCACAGGATATAAGTGACTCCTTGAGTATGAAAGCACATGAGGCAGGAGAACTGGCGAGAGACCGAGTTTCTTTCAGGCAGACTGTGATGAGAGCTACGTTCTGCAAAGGACCTGCTGCATGATGATGATGATGATATATATATATATATATATATATATATATATATATATATATATATATATATATATATATATATATATATATATATATATATATATATAGCCAGGTATCAGTTAGATGACAAAACCACGACAAGGGGATATAACCTGGTATCAGTGAGACGACAAAACCACGACAAGGGGATAAAACCAGGTATCAGTAAAACGACAAAACCACGACAAGAGGATATAACCAGGTATTAGTGAGACGACAAAACCACGACACTGGGCTACAACCTGGTATCAGTAAAACGACAAAACCACGACACTGGGCTACAACCTGGTATCAGTAAAACGACAAAACCACGACACTGGGCTACAACCTGGTATCAGTAAAACGACAAAACCACAACACTGGGCTACAACCTTGTATCAGTAAAACGACAAAACCACGACACTGGGCTACAATCTGGTATCAGTGAGACGACAAAAGAAGAAGATGATGGTGATGATATCTTCAACACTTAAGATTTGGATCATATAGCTCTTTGTGTATCTGTAATTTCTCCTGATGTGTATAACGGTGTCCGGAAATATTGGACTTAAATGAACATCCTGATACTGCCCGTTTTTCAAAAGTAAAATAGCCACTGTCATAAAGTTGAACCGAAGCCGTTTTGGCGCATAATCCCGTTATGTAAATGTCTTCTAGCCAAAATATTGGGACTCTAAGAGAAGCCTCATACAGCAGAGAAGCTGCAATTCCAGTCATGGCGTAGGCTGGCCCTGTGGTGTAGTTAGGGTATGTGTTTCCTGGGAATATCGAAGTTGGTATGTACCATTTTGAGTTTGAATCTCTCCTGGGGTGTGCGTTTACTTGCAGAGATCCAATTACGTAAGCCTTGGGGCGCGATTTGTCAGAGGAATATTCATTCAATACATTAACAAGAAATGGAATGTTGACATACATATCATCGTCCACTTTTAAGACAAACTTGGTAGTAGAACAAAACAAATTAACCCACTTTAGAATGGACACAGATTTTATACTAAAATTGCGATACGAATCAACATAATCTTCTTGTAATATGTCTCCATATTGTAAAGATTCTGCCGAAATGTTTCTTTGAGTAAATGCTGCAGATTTGTCAGATTCTGGTGGGAGGTTACCGATGAAGAACACCAGACGGGCTTTGTTTGACATGTTGTAGGCGTAGCTTCCCCATGTTTTTCTAATGACAGATCTGCCTTCATAGTTGTTGTAGGCTATAGGGACACACATAACCAGAGTAACGTCTTCATTGGCACAAGTCACGTTGGGCTGAATCAAATACTTGAAATCATGAGGGTTGACAACCGGCTCACGTAAAAAGGGCATCTTAGTTGTAATAACGCTACTTGATTGGTAAAACATTTTGTCCAGACTTGAATGGTGAGTAAAATTATCCTTCGTGAAGTTGGCTGATAGCATGGCAGTATGAGGTAGGAGGAACCCTGTAATGAAGTGTATAGACTTCATGTACAAGACCACATTCCCCAGTACAAACACAGCTCCGAGTGCTATCTTCATACATTTGGATATGGCCCGACTTTTCCATTTTGACTGCATTTCCCTGTAATTATAGCAGAATTGAAACAATAAGATTTGTGAGCTGACGTCACCGAGCGCATTATCATCACAATCAAGTGTCATACATATAAGCTTGACTGATCCCTCCCCGTTATCGTGAGCCATGCAGTTGCACCCGTACCTGAAGGCCTAAGTCCCATTAGTACACCCCCGCCCCCTTGCTTACACTTTTCCTCCGCCAACAAACAAAATTGTAAGAGTTAAGATAGCACCCTCTCCCCCTTTTTTTCCACCCACAAACACACAATCCCTCCTATCCATCATGTGTTGGAGTTCTTTTCTTAAATAATACATATTATATTGTTCAAAGAAGCTAGCCAGACACTATCTCGAGGTCTCGGGGATGTTATTTTGTTAAATAATACATATTGAATTATTTAAAGAAGCAAATCAGACACTATCTCGAGGACTCGGAGATGTTATTTTGTTAAATAATACATATTGAATTATTCAAAGAAGCATATCAGACACTATCTCGAGGACTCGGAGATGTTATTTTGTTAAATAATACATATTGAATTATTCACAGAAGCAAATCAGACACTATCTCGAGGACTCGGAGATGTTATTTTGTTAAATAATACATATTATATTATTCAAAGAAGCTAGCCAGACACTATCTCGAGGTCTCGGAGAGGTTACTTTGTTAAATAATACATTTTATATTATTCTTAGTGTAACAGGGTGGAAGAGACGAAGACTGCAGTACAACAGATTAAAGGTCTTTGAAGGTTTATCCTGGTTTGAAAATGCCAACCGGCAAATAGGATAAACATTGGCAGTTAATAGTCAGGCGGAAGATGGGGAAAAATCAGCACACGGGGTATTTAAACGGCCGACTGATTTATTTGGCCCCTTCTCCTATCTGGTGGTCGCTCCGGCTTGTTACGGTCAAAACGCCCTGTTGTCGTTGTCGACTGCACTTGTCGCAATGTACAGGTGTGTCAGATCGAATGGCTGGGCGGCGCTAGATTTGGCTCGGCTCAGGGTACGTTTCCTTTGGTTAGATTTAATATTAATTTTCATTTGCATTCTTGCCAAGAAATAGTTAGATGGTAGATTGCTGTATATTTGAGGTTTTGTTCCAGCACATGGTCGTTTATATCGTTACTTTTGGCCATGCTGATGTGAAGTTAAATAAAAATTATGTTCAACGTTGTATTCATAGTTACAGTTGTTTTCTTCAGCTTAGGACTTCTAGATAGTGTGCCTAGTTTAGTCTAGTTTATTTTAGTTTAGTTTATTCGTTTCCTGGCTATATTAGACTTTACACAGAAGATCTATTGCCTGGACTAGAATATTCTTGTTTCTAGTCCCCACCTAAACGAACTATTTTTTTTTTTTTTTTTTTTTTTTTTTTTTAGTACTCAGGGCTTCTCCGCCCTAGTACATTAGAAGCAAATCAGACACTATCTCGAGGTCTCGGAGAGGTTATTTTGTTAAATAATACATATTATATTATTCAAAGAAGCAAATCAGACACTATCTCGAGGTCTCGGAGATGTTATTTTGTTAAATAATACATATTATATTATTCAAAGAAGAAAATCAGACACTTTCTCGAGGTCTCGGAGAGGTTATTTTGTATTAAATAATACATATTATATTATTCAAAGAAGCAAATCAGACACTTTCTCGAGGTCTCGGAGATGTTATTTTACAGAAGAGTCTGTAGAATAGAATTCCATGAACAGCTAAAAAGAGCAACCCAAATGTTGTGAAAGAGGCGAGAGCTCCAAGGCAGCATATCGCAAACTTCTAAAAAAAAAAAACAGTAATTTTTTTCCTGGTCATCTTATGAGAAGGAAACTAGAACATGTGACCACTGGGAAGATCTGTGGAAAGAGAGACAAAAGAAAAGAAAGACATATGATTCCTGACAGCCTTTTGTCATGCAATAGAGTGGTATCAACATACGAACTAATAGACGCAGTTGTAGATCGCAGATTGTACGGAGACATGATCGCCAACGCCAGTTGGTGGGTAACTTGTTGATGATAAATGTAATACCAAGTCTCTGCTTTGCGCCTTCCCCCTTCTCCTCCATAAATGATCTTGGATCAACCCAGCATAATATGTGCACTACCTAATGTCTTAGACGTAAAAAGCGGTCAGTGTTGTGTTGAAAGCATCATCAAACAAATGCCAGGTCTTAAATGGTTATCTCCCTAATTTATTCCCATTTGAAGAAGTAAAGCTTTTCTGCTTTAAGCTTTGCCAAAGGGATCTTTTATGTGGCGAAATGGTTAAGCCGTTTGCTCGCGTTCCCGACGGCCTTTTTGAATTTAACATTCTTCCGTTTGGCTTAAGCAATGTCTCTGATATGTTCACTCGTATGATGAGGA
Organism: Candidula unifasciata; assembly: GCA_905116865.2. NCBI lineage: Eukaryota > Metazoa > Mollusca > Gastropoda > Stylommatophora > Geomitridae > Candidula > Candidula unifasciata. The sequence goes on along the minus strand of CAJHNH020003163.1, from coordinate 72,770 downwards.
TGCTACTGGGCCCATTATTACTGAAGGTTTCAGCTTCATTGAAATCGGCTCAACCCACAGATAATTCGTTCCTGTGCCAGTGAAAATCAAATAAATTTCCCTTACTGTCCCATGTGAAAAACTGGTGAAATAACAATTAGTCTCGACACGGTCCATAAATATGCGCACGCAGTAAATGTATTAGACAGTCGCCACCATAAATGCAATTTGACGTTTATGAAAGAAGTCGGTTTCAATAAGTCGGCTACACACATTACATTATTACATAAAGTATTCTGTCAGCCCAAACTTAAACTAACTACCGGTCATGTTGGATACTACGACTTAACGACTGTACACATGAATGGCAATGCTAAAAAAAAAAAAAATTAGATGATGACACAGATGAAAATTTCATAGCGAATTGTTACCTGGTTATAGATGTAGTGATGGTCCTTGCGGATAATGGTGACACACGATGACTTGTAGCGCGGTACATACCATAGATGTGGTGATTACATGAGGCAAAGTAATATATATATAAAATGGCTTATATACAAACCGGATACTGTCCTGTGAGTGCTCCCGGATTTCCCCCGACTCACGGTACCATTTGTTTTTAAATGTATCACGGATACGTGTATTTGTGAGACGTGTTGAGTACAGTTGCAAAGTCTTGCTTGCTGGCGTCGTTAAAATTCAACCACAAAATAAAACCTGTCTTCACGGACTGTCTGTTCCTCCTTTGGAGGTAAAGCATGGATAACATCTAAAACAATTATTAAACTATAAACATTCATTTTTTATGCCTGCAAGGATTGGAGGTAATGAAATAGTATGATATAATTACTAATGTTGAGATTTCATAGAGAACTAAACAGGTTCTAGCGGACCAAGAGGTGAAGAGAAGACGCTGGCGTTGGATAAGATCGCAGCTGACAAAATCCGAGAACAATATCGGCCTGACTAGAATATATTTGCACTGAAGCCGACAGGGGCATGAAAAACCCAAAACCAAAACACACACACGGAAAAGGGAGCTCAAGAGCGAAGTTCAATTGAAAAAAAAAAAAAAAAAGAACAGTTACAGAGGACTAAGAACAACCTGGCGCAGGTTGGTAGAGGGCCTATACTCCATTTGAGGATGTATGGCAGAAGAAGAAGAATAAAGATGAAGGGGAAAGGGTGGGGGTGGGTGTTGTATGGGTGCGGTCGCACTAACTGGGGAGTTTGTGTGTATGTGTTTAAATCCCTCGACAAAACAAAATAGCAAGACAATTTTAGTGACAAACTATATGTGGCCTAGCCCCTCGGGAGCAAGAAAACAATACGGAGGCACGAATAGATTATTATAGTGTAAAGAATGGTACAGCTAAAACTTTACAGTTTGAAATAAACAGTCGAGACTAATATGGGAATCACTAGACCAAAAGACAACTAATCAAACTGATCAAAATTATCATTAATTCTCTTTATGCCTAGTAGCCCATGAGGTTTCAGAGAGGACTTTCCGTGCTTTCCTGTCCTGTGCAATCTTCAGTGCAGTTTTCCATGTCAGAGATGCCACATTCAGGTCACTCTCCATCGTTCGTCTCCATGTTGTTTTTGGGCGCCCCTTCTTTCTCTTTCCCTCAGTGTCCACGTGAGAGCTGTTTTGGCAGCTATATCAGGATTCATTCTCATAACGTGGCCAAGCCATTTTCATCTTCTCTTGATTACCATACTGTCTTGGTTTGTGACTTGAAGTAGTTTAGTGTTTGAGATTGTATCTGGCCAGAAAATTTAGATAATTCTACGTAGACATGTGTTTTGGAAGGTGGACAGCTTGTGTGCATCCTTTTTGGTCATTCTCCAGCATTCTGCTCCATAGAGAAGAACCAGCAAAATAATGCTCTTATAGAGTCGGAGTTTCGTTTCTCTGCAGTAACTGTTGGATTACCAGAAATCAAATTGATCATGTTTGTATCAATGCACTTTTTTGTTTCGATCATCCCTGCATGATGGTTGAGGGAAGAAAAAAAGGGGGGGGGGGAGGGAGGTGCCAATGATTTACTAATCATGTTCTGTTGGTAAGTAAAATCAAGATGAAACTTAAAAGATATATAACAACGTATAATAATAGAAAAGTGGTGTTGCTTGAAATTCAGATAACTGCAGACACCACGGGTAGTGCGAGAAAAGTGTGGTATTCGCATGAAACTGCATGCGGGTGGTGTGGCTATTTGATTCAGTAGCTATCGGTCAGTAAAAAAAGGTTAACATATGGATGTTTCGTGTGACAGCTGTTCTTATCAGCATTAGTATCCTGCGTGTGCCGTTAGACGTCACATATGGTTGGCATGGGATTTCCCAACTTTGCTATTTTGCATACAACTCTGTCAGTTTGTGACACGGAGTTCAGCCAGTGTTATTGCTTCTCATTATAATGTTCTAGTCAATGTTTCCATTGGTCTTCCTCTTTTTCTCAGACCGTTCGTTTTCCATTTTAGTGATTGTTTTGTAATTCTTTGCTTATTACGTAGCAGGGTGTGCCAAATAGATACAGGTGATACAGATATTTGTCCATATAGTTTTCCCTTTTTTTTTTAAATTCATCCCATTTTATGTTTACGTTTTTTCTCTTCGAGACATATATTTTCAAATCAATTAACTTTCGTTCCATATCTTCTGTAGTTCTACAACATTCCCTGGAAAATGCTAGAGCTGAAGATTTGTAGTTTCATTTTAAAGCTATATATACGGAGGCAACAGATAGATCATTACGGTCTGAAGAGAATGGCGCTGCGAGGAATTACCATCGGATCTGGCAGACTCTCAACACTCATTTCGTTTGTCGCTGAAGATGAGGACGGGGCGCTTGTGGGAGTGTCCCGAGTGCTATGATGTCGATTCCTAATTCAACAGTCAACATTTTTGTAGCTGTCAAACTTCGAGCTCCATATTTTAGTAAGGTTGTTAAAAACTGTTGTTGCTTCACCGATGCGTATCAATGAACAAATTCTCCAAAAAGGAGATGGCAGTTATGTAGAGGAAGTTAAAAACGTGTAAACATTTTGTTAGCAACTTCCCTGTTAAAGTTGTATCTAGAAAATAAATTAGTGCTGACAAAAATTTACCAGATAAATGAATATCACCCAGTGAAGTGCTTTGAGACATTTTGAAATACGGTCTCGAAGGCGGGATGCGATGGGGATAGTGACCAGTCTAAGGCGTTCACAGGGGAGACTATTCAATTATTGGGCAACGCTGCATATGGTAAGACTTTGACCATCAAGTCAAAACATACCGACGTCTCCTACTGCCTTTCGGATAGTTCCTCGACAAAAGTTAATAATCCCCTATTTTAAAAAAAATGTTGAACCTGAGCGACGACCTTTATGAAGTAGAGATGTTGAAGAAGAAGACAGTTTGGGATCTCCCTCTCCAGATAGGGTTTTCTGTATTCCAGTAGGAATGTTAGAATTTTATTACGACTTTGTAGATAAATTTATAGATAGGGTCAATTTTTAACTTTGTGAGATGGACACAGACTCTCTCTCTTTAGCTCTTAGCAGCGACGACTTTTCGGACGCTGTCATACCACATCGTTTCCCCGAGTTCTATAGTATCTACGACCAATTGTTTCCTTCTGAAGTCTGTTCCGATCACAAGTCTCTGGTAATCTGGTAATCTTAGTTTCAGCTTCATAGCAAACGGGTCACCCCATAGTTGCTCCGCTCCTGTGCCAACGAAAAACACATAAAATATTTATCACAGTTCAAATGAAATTAGCAGCTCACAGTGTTACGCCATGCACTCAACTCAGAAGCTGAGCAACGAAATTATATCCTTCCAGGCTAAAAATGGAGCAAAAATGCAACGGCCACCGTCTGGCAAAAGCACACACACACACACACACACACACACACACACACACACACACACAAATTTGCCACTTTTACAAACAGTGGCCGTGCCTAGCATCCATTTTGACCTGAAGCATTATTTGAGGGTTAATAAACTGTCACCCCAGAAGTACCCTCACTATTAACTGGGGAAGGGGCTTAGGACATTACATCCACCAGCAAGCGTCGCCCCTATAACGACCTGACTGCCTTCGTTAATGACTGTTCACCTAACAACCATGCAGCTCTTTGGCACGAAGAAGACACCTTGAACTTGGGTTTCGGACTGCCGACTCCCTAAAAGATATTATGTTAGTTCATGTTATCCCAATCGACGTCACTACACATTGGGCATTCCCATGCGTACTCAGTCCTCCGTTGCAGTAGCCACTTCAAAGTACCTATACTAATTGTTCCCATAAGAAGCTGGTTATATTGTCTCCTTTCTCGGTCTCGAAGACGGCAAAGACGTGCTTCACCATGCTTTACTCCCATGTCACACAATCGTGTTATTGTCATGGATTCCTCATTATCCACTAGCCCAGTCCGTACAGCTTTGATGATATCTGTTCTGCTCATGCTTTTTCCTGCAATCATTAGTGCAGTGCTTGCCAGTTGGTCCGCTAGCTCATTTCCCTTTACGTCCGCATGACCAGGTGTGTAGATCCAGGTTACGGAGGTTAAGCTCGATTTTCGAATGCTTTCTATCCATTCAGAGCGCATACTGCCTGTTGATATCTTCTGAAGCATATTCATGGAGTCTGATGCAATAACTGCCTGTGTGGCGCTTTGCCCCGATACCCATGTTAAAGCTCTAGAAGCAGCGGCTATTTCCATGGTCATGCTTTGACGTGGTTGTCTGGTAAGCGCCGCTGTCCTCCTGTATTGTTTTCCCCCTTTTTTGCGCTGTTTATGCCCATGCTGACCTTGATCCGCGCGCTTCACGGATACATCTGTGTAGATGATGATATATTCTGGGTCGGAATGCTGATCTATCAGTTCTCTTACTTCTGTGTCTACGGCCGCAGGAATTTGATCCCGACAGTAGCTTCCGAGTGTGATGACAACCTTAGAGATGCCATGCACGTCTACATGTGTATTCGTCCATTCGTTTCCGTGACTGATCACGTCTAGGTCACATACCTGCTGGATTAAATCCTCAGCCTTTGCCATCCAAGAGCGGCCTCATTTGAGACGCGTTCCCTTTGTGTCGTGGATAGCTTTGTGCAGTGGGTGGTTAACGGTCTGCCGAAACCTTCATGTACTCCTTGACCTGTGTCACTTTGTTTCTGCTGAGGGTAACATCCGATCAGATTGTCAGGTCTGTAGAGCTATAAAACTGTGCGAGAAGAGAACCCTGGGGCATTTTCAACTATAATACGAGGTGGGTGGAATAATATCCCTTTGTAATAAAACATCATTTTTACGATGAGCACACAACAACTAGCACGAAAGGCCTTTCTAAACACTATAACACATTAAATAAAGACAACTTTTTGAAAGCACTCGAAACAAAAAAGCAAGCGCAGGGAGGGACAAATGTAGGCTTTAAAGTACACGATTCGTCAATTTATACCTACAAACAACACAAACAATCTTTGTGTTATTTATATATTTAAAGAAAAGTGACGAGGATGAAGTTTCTACATCGCCTCTTAGCATCTAAATTAGTGTAAATACAATTATATATCTAACTATTAGTAGTGCTGTTGTGAATATGACCAATGTTATTTTTACATGTAACTATAAAAACCAGCGTTGCTGATACCTATGTCAATAAAATTATGCTTTATATAATGAAAATATGTCTACAATGAAAATTATAAAATTTTTGTTTAAATATATATATAAACTATTATACGTCTTCTGGTTATTTGTCGTTGTTAAAACTTCCAGAGAAGATCAGGTTGAAGCGAAGGTTACGGCCCGTAGAGGCACAGCACATAACAGGTGCACCAACCCGCTCACACACTTTCAGACCTAACACAACATTTAAACAAAAGCGCGGGGTCCAGGACAGCAAGCTGACGGGCTAAACGGAGGTGAAGGACGCAGCGGTCATTGCAGTCAAAGAGGTCATGGCAGTCATTGCTGGACTCCAGGGCTCAGTGTCCAGGGCTGAGTGTCCAGGGCTCATTGTCCAGGGCTCAGTGTCCAGAGCTCAGTGTCCAGGGCCCATTGTAAAGGACCCAGTGTCCAGTGTCCAGTGTCTAGGGCTCAGTGTCCAGGGCTCAGTGTCCAGGGTCCAGTGTCCAGGGCTCAGTTTCCAGAGTCCAGTGTCCAGGGCTCAGTTTCCAGGGTCCAGTGTCCAGGGCTCAGTGTCCAGGGCTCAGTTTCCAGGGTCCAGTGCCAGTACCCACTACCAGCCTTTGATTAGAGTTTTTCTTTTCTTTTTTTTTTTTTTTTTTCAACATTGTCCAAATCTTCAAGATGAAAGAAAGTTGAGAAAAAAAGTAGAAGATACACAACATAGAAACTCCCTGTCGGCACTTCTCCGAATATCGGTCTCAAATTATCTAGCTCAAAATCCAACCCTTACAGGGCCTCAATGATATGTTAACTTAGGATGGATATATTTCAGGCATATATGGCAGACGGACCATTAGCTCCAATACAGATTAGCAAAAATGTTCTACCGATTCATAATTTGGCAGATTTAGATGTTAAACCTGTCGACATATATATCGTTAAGGGAATAGAAAATTTAATATTCTCTGTCAAAAAGCACAGTGAAGAACAAAATCTGTTCTTTGATTTGAAAAAAAAAAATGTTAAATAATGTCCACAGATAAAACTGGCTGTCACCCAGAAATAACAATTAAGGATGAAGAAATTAAAAATGTCACAAACTTTGAATATCTAGGCTCTATAATAAACAACAATGGAGACTGTTTGACAGAAATTAAAAGGAGGATGGCCATAGCAATGCAAAGATTGAACAGCCTTAAAAGTCTATGGTTAAGCACCTGCAAAGAGATAAAAATTAGAAATTTGAGAGCATGCATCTTCCCTGTGGCTACATACGGATGTGAGTTGTGGACTATGTCCCAGTCCTTAAGAAAGAGAACAGAGCCTTTGAGATGAAATGCTATAGAAATATTCTCAGAATATCTTGGACAATGAAGAGGAGAAATACTGACATCTTGAAAGATCTGAACATCAAGGAAGATTGGCTTATAAACAGCACCCTGTCCCGGAAGTTGAAATATGTTGGTCATATCAAGCGCCACGACATATTGAAAAGAAATATGGCAGAAGGCATATTACCAGGAAGGAGGGGCAGGGGCCGACCGACACGAAGATGGGCGCAGGATATAAGTGATTCATTGAGTATATGAGGCGGGAGAACCGGCGAGAGACCGAATTTCTTTCAGGCAGACTGTGATGAGAGCGACGTTCTGCAAAGGACCTGCTACATGATGATGATAATAATGATATATATATATAAGTGAATAATAAACTACTGTGGTTGCAATGGCTTCTTGCACATAGATGAAATCGAAATACAGTAGAATGTTCTTGTTGCAAACGTCTGATGTCGTTAGTTTCGAGGTTAGACTGTTGTGACAGATCCTCCTGGCGGTGTTAGGGTTAGGCCTAGCCCTCACCAGGTACTTTTGTATATAGAGAAGGCCGTCCCCTAACTCTAATACCCAAAACAGTTAAAAGGTCATGGATGCAACTCAAACGGAAGCAACCATTGAGGCCCTGTAAGGGTAGGTTTTTGACCTAGATAATTTAGGGTCGTCATTCGGAGGAGTGCCCTTCCTGTCTTACTTTTACGTACAGATAGACAGATGCTGTCTCAATCTCACCTTTAACAAACGACTAGTGCATAATATGTGAATAAAACTGAAATTTTATTTGACCTATGTTGATGTGATTTTATGAAAGTCTTAAAAAACCATCAGCTGTAAATAAGGAAAAAAGAAAATATTTATATTATGACTACAACTACACCACTACTTGTATAATAATGACTGTAATTATTTTTTCTTTGTAACTTCTAAACCTTGTCTAAAATCAATATTGTATCATACGTCAATGTGTAATAAAAGTCAATGGTGTTATTTTAAGACAAGTACAGAAATGTAAGTATCTGGGCACATGGATAACATCAGATGGAAGAGGCATAACTGAAATAAGAAACAGAATTGGACAGGCAAAAACTGCATTTTATAAAATGAAAAACATCTTGTGCAATATATCCTTGTCATTGAGAGTTAGAAAAAGAATTCTTGCTTGCTACATACATCCAATTTTAACATATGGATGTGAATCCTGGACAATCGGTAGGTAGGCCAAACAATTTTAAGAGGCCTCAGAGATGTGGTTTTACAGAAGAATGCTAAGAGTACCTTGGACAGCCAAAAAGAGCAACCAAGAGTTTTTAAAAGAGGCGGGAGCTCGAAGACAACTTATCACTGACATCAGAAGGAGACAGTCATCATTTTTCGGCCATGTTATGAGAAGAGGGAAAATAGAACATGTTGTGACCACTGGAAAGATCTGTGGAAGGAGGAATAGAGGAAGACAACGAGAGAAGATGCTTGACAGTCTTGTTGCATGGCATGGAGGTGTGTCGGCACACGAACTGATACATGCTGCAGGAGATCACGGATTATGGAGAGGCATGATCGCCCACGCCAGTCGGCAAGGCACCTGATGATGATGATCATACGTCAATGTTCATATAATTGCGGTTGTACCTAATAATATACAAATTTCAGTTGCATATCCTCTATTTTCCATCGATGACTATGTGTCTCTATGTGTATGTATAATTGTAAATGTTGTATAAACGCCTGTATATGTTTTTGTACGTGAATAAACATAAACTATACCAATGTGTGTTTAACTGTCTGTTAATATAAATCTGTGTATAACTTTATATTGTGGAGTCACATTCATAAATTACCAACAAAGATAAATCTAGCATAAACGAAAGAAGCTATGTGTAAGCAAAAGACGAGGAAACATTTATCTTGCCTGCGGTTGATTATAGACTAGGACTGCTCACTGTTTCAAAGAGTCAGCTGGCTAAACATGTATCTATGTCATGGCACCATAAGTTTTGAACCCAACTAACCCTAAACCCCTTTCTTAACAATGCGACACAACAACTTGACCATTTACTGACCCCTAACTACGCATCTAATAAGATGACACATCTCTATCTTGCCGACACAGTCATAGGTGCAACCTACCCCCCCCCCCTTTGCCCTCTTTATAAACGCTATAGCACTAGAGACAAAATATACTTAAATCGCCCTTTTGTTACTACAGTCACCTACATTGACAGTTTATGCAAGGATGCCAAACCCAGTAAAGTCAATGTTAGCAAGATCAACCAATAACTATTTGTGCTTGACCAGGCCTTGAAAGCAGATACAGCCATGATATTACAACAACGTCTGGCATCTATGAATAAACAATGTAAAAATAATTTGAGACTCAACCTTGAAAAGAGAGAAGTAACGTCAGTAGAAAGAAAGAAGCATAAACTACATAAAGCAGTAGAGTGTCAAGGCATTAAAAAGGCATCTGAGTTTAAATATGTTGGACAACATTCACCGAAGTTGGTAAATTGATGAAGAAATTATCGTCAGATGCAGTAAAGCAAACCAAGTATTAGGATAGCTAGCTCCATTTTTACAGGATGAGACAAGGGCAATCTGCACAAAGAAACAAAGCAAATTAATTCCCACTGTATGCTACCAGTGCTAGACATGGTCACTAGACAACAAATAAAATAAAATTAGTAGCCACAGAAATCAAATGTGTGTAGAATGGTTGCAGGACTGACCAGAAGAGATGAATTCAGAAACGAGGTCATAAAAGAAAAAAAGTGGCACAGAACATCCTAAATTACCTACAGACAGCAGATCAAGTGGATTGCACACTTAGAGAGAATGTCTCGCAACGCCATAGAATACGAGCATACGCCAAAATAGAAGAAGGACATAGATCACAAGGTAGAAACCCCCCAAAAATGGAACGATAATATTAAATACTTCAACAGTAATATGTGTCTATTATAGAGGCGGCCAGAAGAGCAACAGGCAGAACTTTATATTTCCTTTGACACCCGAAGCGGTAAAAGATGAACTGAAGCAGATGAATAATGCAGTCCACATTCACACGAAAAGACACTAGTCAGTACAATGCGTCCAGAGCTGCACCTCAGACTGTTACTCCTTACGCCGCTCTTCGATAAAAGTGGAAGTTGATGATTTTTTTTTTACAGCAGACCATCTTCGAGGAAGGCCAGAGGAGGACCAAGAAATACACGGATAAATAGTGTAGCAGAAACCTGCAAAGGGATGAACAAATCCATCACACATGCTACGCGAGAAGCACAAGACAAATAAGAAAACCATGACACTGGGCTGAAACCTGGTATCAGTTGGACGAGAAAACCACGACACTGGCAAATAACCAGGTATCTGTGAAACGACAAAACAATGACACTGGGCTACAAACTGGTATCAGTAAGACGACAAAACCACGACATTTGGATATAGCCAGGTATCAGTGAGATGACAAAAACACGACAAGGGGATATAACCAGGTATCAGTGAGACGATAAAACCACGACACTTGGATATAGCCAGGTTTTAGTGAGATGACAAAACCACGACACGGGGCTACAACCTGGTATCTGTGAGACGACAAAACCACGACACTGGGCAACAACCTGGTATCAGTGAAACGACAAAACCACGACACTGGGCTACAACCTGGTATCAGTGACACGACAAAACCACGACACTGGGCTACAATCTGGTATCAGTGAGACGACAAAACCACGACACTGGGCTACAACCTGGTATCAGTGAGACGACAAAACCACGACACTGAGCTACAACCTGGTATCAGTGACACGACAAAACCACGACACTGGGCTACAATCTGGTATCAGTGAGACGACAAAACCACGACACTGGGCTACAACCTGGTATCAGTGAGACGACAAAAGAAGAAGTTGATGGTGACGATTTCTTCAACACTTAAGATTTGGATCATTTAGCTGTTTGTGTATCTGTAATATCTCCTGATGTTTGTATTGGTGTCCGGAAATATTGGACTTAAAGGAACATCCTGACACTGCCCGTTTTTCAAAAGTAAAATAGCCACTTTCATAAAGTTTAACCGAAGCCGTTTTGGCGCATAATCCCGTTATGTAAATGTCTTCTAGCCAAAATGTTGGGACTCTAAGAGAAGCCTCATACAACAGAGAAGCTGCAATTCCAGTCATGGCGTAGGCTGGCCCTATGGCGTAGTTAGGGTATGTGTTTCCTGGGAACATCGAAGTTGGTGTGTACCATTTTGAGTTTGAATCTCTCTTGGGGTGTGCGTTCACTTGCAGAGATCCAATTACGTAAGACTTGGGGCTTGATTTGTGGGAAGAATATTCATGCAATACATTAACAAGAAACGGAATGTTGATATAAATATCATCGTCCACTTTTAAGACAAATTTAGTAAAAGAACAAAACAAATGAACCCACTTAAGGATGGACACAGATTTTAAACTAAGATTGCGATAGGAATCAACATAATCTTCTTGTAATATGTCTCCATATTGTAAAGATTCTGCCGAAATGTTTCTTTGAGTAAATGCTGCAGATTTGCCAGATTCTGGCGGGATGTTCCCGATGAAGAACACCAGACGGGCTTTGTTTGACATGTTGTAGGCGTAGCTTCCCCATGTTTTTCTAATGACAGATCTGCCTTCATAGTTGTTGTAGGCTATAGGGACACACATAACCAGAATAACGTCTTCATTGGCACAAGTTACTTTGGGCTGGATCAAATACTTGAAATCATGAGGGTTAACAACCGGCTCACGTAAAAAAGCCATCTCCGTTGTAAAAACGCTACTAGACTGGTAAAACATTTTGTCCAGACTTGAATGGTGAGTAAAATTATCCTTCGTGAAGTTGGCTGAAAGCATGGGAGAATGAGACAGGAGGATCTCTGTAATGAAGTGCCTAGAGTTAAAGTACAAGACCGCATTCCCCAGTACAAACACAGCTCCGAGTGCTATCTTCATCCATCTGGATGTGGTCAGGCTTTTCCATTCTGATTGCATTTTCCTGTAATTAAAGCAGAATTTAAACAATAAGATTTGTGAGCTGAAGTCACAGAGCGCATTATCATCACAATCAAGTGTCGTACCGATAAGCTTGACTGATCCCTCCCCGTTATCGTGAGCCATGCAGCTGCACCCGAACCTGAGGGCCTAAGTCCCATTAGTACACCCCCTCCCTCTTTCTATTTTCACTTTTCCTCCGACAACCAACAAAATTGTAAGAGCTAAGAAAGCACTCCCCCCCCCCCCCCCTTTTTTTAACCCCCCTTTTTTTCCCATCCACACACACACACACACACACACAAAATCCCTCCCACACATCATGTGTTGGAGTTCTTTTCTTAAATAATGCATATTGTGACAAACCAACGGAATATTTCAGTCCGGCAAGAGTTTATTGCATCTTGTTGGTTAAAACAATTGCGCACTTAAAATAAATGTAGATGCGGGAATAGTAGTAAATGTACGACGGCGTTAAGAAGCACATAACTTATGACGTTTTCTCAGCTGTCACTGGGAGAAAAACTTTCGAGCTAGTCATTCGTTGCTACATCAAACGACCGCCCCAGCCTTTCCGTCGGCCTAGCTAAAAAGAAATAATAATAATACGAATTCAGGTGAGATTTCGATTTATAATGGTAGGGAGTAGCTGAGATCCCTTGTAAGCCGTAGCTGTATCCTGAAATATTTTATCGAGATCCTACCATTCTATATTCTACCATTGTATGAATATTCCGTGACTTCATCAACCTTGATACTTGTCCTTTGGACCACAGTAACTATTTACTAGTCCCTACATATTATGACGTTCCTTAGGTTACTATTCACAGTTAGGGCAATTCATTAGTGAACCCTCTATCACCTTGTCATCTTTTCTGAAAATATTCATTTTGGTTTTCTTCCATAAGGAGCTTATGGTATAAACCATCATCCTGTGCCGGGCGGTGCCATCAAGTGTTTATACCCTACATTGTGTATATTTAATATATTATGAAAACATAAAAACTGAGTAAAAGGGAGGGACCTTTGGAAAAGCTGTCAGCTGTGTGGGCATATGGGGCTGGACATGTGTTTTAAAGACCAAGTGGTACCTGGGCGTTGATGTGGTCAACATCACACCTGCCGCCTTTACTCCCCATGACTATACCTGGTGTCCATTCAAGGCGAAGTCGACGTGGGTCTATTGGGACTCGAACTCACGACTGTCCAATCCGCATGCGAGCGTGTGTCCACTTGTATATGTATAAAACAATATTACAACATGTTAGAGATATTTATTATTGATATATTGCTCGTGGAGAAAGACTGTGTTTGTAATACCTTGCTCTTTTCCTTTACTACTCTGATAACACCACAAACACTGCAACACTTCTACCTGCCACAGATGTGTCGGCATAATCCTCGCCACAAGGATAATTGATGTATTTTCCCAGGTTCCCTATAACAACACTGTAGAATGGAGATCGGAAATTAATTGAACAGACTACCTGTTGAAGACAGCCAATAACTACCATTGTTGCCCATACCACAGGGGAATGCTGTATTCCACTCGAACGATCATAGAGCTGAGTGACATTTAGATGTATTAGAATGATTATGGAGTTGAGTGAGGATTTTTTTTTTTTTTTTTTGAGTTGAATATTTTAACGGGATTTCTGCGCTGTGTTATTTCAATACAATTGTTGATTTAGAAAACTCAAATATCTGATTATGTCAATAAGTATCGATTTGAATTCCTTGTTTAGACGAAGAATTTTACGTTGTGATTTCTTTGAGTCCAATTAGCAATGTATTGAACTTTGATTATTCAGAAGTTTAGTTAGAAGAATAAATATTTTTCTTTTTCAGTGATTCACCCTATTGGTATAATTATCTGTATTTCCCTTCCTTTTTTATGAACCCAGGGACCAATAAAATTCCCCTAGATATTCTTATTCCGAGCCCTGTAAAACATTTAGGAAGGATTGTAGGGTATCTCCAGGCGAGGATAAATTCCGCCAAATTAGCTTACGACACATATTATATTATTCAAAGAAACAAGCCAGACACTATCTCGAGGTCTCAGAGATGTTATTTTGTTAAATAATACATATTATATTATTCAAAGAAACAAGCCAGACACTATCTCGAGGTCTCGGAGATGTTGTTTTGTTAAATAATACATTTTATATTATTCAAAGAAACAAGCCAGACACTATCTCGAGGTCTCGGAGATGTTGTTTTGTTAAATAATACATATTATATTATTCAGAGAAGCAAGCCATACACTTTCTTGAGGTCTTGGACATGTTATATTACAGAAGAGTGTAAATTTCATGGACAGCTAAAAAGAGCATCCCAAATGTTATGGAAGAGGCGAGAGCTCCAAGGCAACTTATCGCAAACATCTGAAAGAGACAGTAATTTTTTTTTTCTGGTCATCTTATGAGAAGGAAACTAGAACATGTGACCACTAGGAGGATCTGTGGAAAGAGAGACAAATGAAGAGAAAGGCAGATGATTTCTGACAGCCTTTTGTCACGCAATAGAGTGGTATCAACACACGAACTGATAGACGCAGTTGTAGATCGCAGATTGTACGGAGACATGATCGCCAACGCAAGTTGGTGGGTAACTTGATGATAATGAATGTAATACTATGGAAGTCTCTGCTTTGTCCTCCCCCTCTTCCGTAAACGATCTTAGATCCCGAATCAACCCAGCATAATATGTGCACTATCTAATGTCCTAGACGTAAAAGGCGGTCGGTGTTGTGTTGAAAGAATCATCAATTTAATGCCAGTTGGTCTTAAATGGTTATTTCCTCAATTTATTTCCATTCGAATTAGTGAAGATTTTTTGCTTCAAGCTTTGCCAAAGGGATTTTCTATGTGGCGAAGTGGTTTAGCCGTTTGCTCACGTTCTCGAGGTACGTGGGTTCGTTTCAGGGCCGAGTCCTGCCTTCCTCGTCGTTAACCTACTGGTGCGTTAACGGTTCTGGATTCTTTTTGTGGATGCATCCATTGGTTCGGAAATGCGTGTATTATGGATATTTCCACATTAGAGTAATGTATATACTGTTTAAAAAAAAAAAAACGCATAGTTATCCGATGGCGCGTTTTTATTAGTTTGT
The DNA here is from genome assembly GCA_905116865.2 of Candidula unifasciata. Lineage (NCBI taxonomy): Eukaryota > Metazoa > Mollusca > Gastropoda > Stylommatophora > Geomitridae > Candidula > Candidula unifasciata. Next base: position 57,700 of record CAJHNH020003163.1, on the reverse strand, counting down.
AAATAAAATATCGTACTGGGGTGTGTGAAAAGCTGACTCTAATATTGTTTATAGTGTCCAGTGGACATGTGGGCGTGAATTGCGTTGGTTTATTATAATCGTTACAACGCAGTGGTCAACCGTGTTTAAGACCATATTTGTGAGCATAGCTCACGATGCGCGCACGAGAAAGCAGCACAATTTGCGGTGAACACTATTCACTGCCCATGCAATTGAAACGCTATAAAAGGAAAACGCTTCACCAAAACGATCAGTTCATTTTCAAGCAGTCATGAATGGAACCTCTATTGATAAATTAAAGGAATATTGCTATTGGCTGATTGCAGGCAGTAGAAAGTCAAAGTCAGATTGCCAGGCATCTAAACGTGCATCAGAGTAACATCAGTCGACTTTTCAAGCCACTGGTTTAGTTAAAGACCGAAATCGCAGTGGACGACCTAGAGTGACAACAGCAGCAGAGAATCACTTTATTCAGCTTCGTCGCCTCCGACACAGGTTTACAGCAGCTTCCTCAACCGAACAGGTATTGCCTCCAGGACGTCTTGTGTTTGATCAAACTGTTCGGAACAGACTACATGATGTTGGACTGTAGGCTCGACGACCACACCGAGGACCTGTCCTTACGCGTCGTCACCGCCAAAATCAACTTCTTTGGGCCAACCAACATCGTACCTGGGCAAGCGACAATCAGTGAAGACGTGTCTTGTTCAGTGACGAATCTTTCTTTTTGTTGCAGCGTCGTGATAGACGGCGTACGGTCTACCTTAGATGAAATGAAGGTTTAGCCCAAAATTGTATTTATGAAGCTCAGCTGCACGGCGGTGGAGGTACAATGGTATGGGAAATGAACAGTTACAACGGGAGGAGACAATTGGTGCACACTGAAGGAATCTTGAATGCGCAACGATACGTCAGTGAAATTCTTCGACCACACGTCCTTCCATTTTGGGATGCAAAAAGATAACTTTCACAACAGGACAACGCCATACCCCATTCAGCATAGCTGACCACGCAATTCCTGGCTGCCAATAACATTCAAATCCTTCCCTGGCCATCCCTGTCTGCAGACATAAGTCCGATTGAGCACCTGGGGGATGAGCTGCAAAGACGTGTTTGTCGCCGAAACATTGCTCCATCCAATGGTCGTGATCGGTTCCAGGCACTGCAGGAAGAGTGGACAGCCAGCCCACAGGCCCACATCAGACATTTGATCGCAACCATGCCCAGGAGATGCCTGTCATTGATCCACGCAAGAGGAGGCCACACACTTTATTCAGCTTCGTCGCCTCCGACACAGGTTTACAGCAGCTTCCTCAACCGAACAGGTATTGCCTCCAGGACGTCTTGTGTTTGATCAAACTGTTCGGAACAGACTACATGATGTTGGACTGTAGGCTCGACGACCACACCGAGGACCTGTCCTTACGCGTCGTCACCGCCAAAATCACCTTCTTTGGGCCAACCAACATCGTACCTGGGCAAGCGACAATCAGTGAAGACGTGTCTTGTTCAGTGACGAATCTTTCTTTTTGTTGCAGCGTCGTGATAGACGGCGTACGGTCTACCTTAGATGAAATGAAGGTTTAGCCCAAAATTGTATTTATGAAGCTCTGCTGCACGGCGGTGGAGGTACAATGGTATGGGAAATGAACAGTTACAACGGGAGGAGACAATTGGTGCACACTGAAGGAATCTTGAATGCGCAACGATACGTCAGTGAAATTCTTCGACCACACGTCCTTCCATTTTGGGATGCAAAAAGATAACTTTCACAACAGGACAACGCCATACCCCATTCTGCATAGCTGACCACGCAATTCCTGGCTGCCAATAACATTCAAATCCTTCCCTGGCCATCCCTGTCTGCAGACATAAGTCCGATTGAGCACCTGGGGGATGAGCTGCAAAGACGTGTTTGTCGCCGAAACATTGCTCCATCCAATGGTCGTGATCGGTTCCAGGCACTGCAGGAAGAGTGGACAGCCAGCCCACAGGCCCACATCAGACATTTGATCGCAACCATGCCCAGGAGATGCCTGTCATTGATCCACGCAAGAGGAGGCCACACACCATACTAACGGGAAAGATCCACACAAGAGGAGGCCACACACCATACTAACGGGAAAGATCCACACAAGAGGAGGCCACACACCATACTAACGGGAAAGATCCACACACCATACTAATGGGAAAGATCTACACAAGAGGAGGCAACACACCATACTAACGGGAAAGGCAACACACCATACTAATGGGAAAGATCTACACAAGAGGAGGCAACACACCATACTAACAGGAAAGGCCACACACCATACTAATGGGAAAGGCCCACGCTTAGACACTATCGTGACCCATATTTAAAAAAAAAAAAGGTTTCAATTGACTGGTGGAAACCTAAGGTTTTCTTGTGTGAAAGTTTAGTAATTTCACTTACAGCATTACAAAGAAGCAGAATATCAAAATTGTATGTTTGTTCCTTTCAGTAACTATGCGTTTCTTTTTGATTTGTTTAGTTTTGAAGAGTATATTTTGAACAAAAGCTCTGGTTATAAAACAAAGAGGGTGACAATTGGGCAAATCATGAAGGGAAACGTATGAAACAAGCACTTAAATAGGAAATAAATGTATTGAGGCAAAGATGACCTTCAAGAGAAACGTTAAAAAGAGTATTGGTTAGAGAAATCAAAAGTACTGGACTGGATTCCATCTATGAAATAGAAAGGATTGAACAGGATAGAACTTAATTAAAGCTGCTAGCCCAATGTGACGTATGAGAGCACTATGGGAGGATGATGATCCGCAGGTCAAAATGGTCGATAGGCAGGTCAGTGTTTTTACTCGTAGCAATTTTGTTGTTGCTTCTAACAGATGGTGACCGCTGCATTTACTCCCATTTCCAGGGTGAAAGGATATAATTTAGTCTCACAGCTACTGAGTGCATGGCACGACACTGTGAGCTGTGAATTTCATTTTTTTTACTATGATAAACGTGGTTTTGTGGACTGTAGGTATAAAAAGTAGCACCTAACCTGTTCCACAGAACTGGTTGTGCCTTGTCTGTTTAATAAATGCAGCTGTAGATCGGTTTGTCTTTGCTGCTTCCGTCTATGACGAACTGCATTTCTAATGCCGGACTGATTGTGTTAGCATTTCTAATGCTGCCTTACACTTTGAGTGCGTGTGTATGCTGGTGGATGTCATATGACAGAATGCACACACCTACCTCAGTGAGCAGGCCCACAGTCTGAACACCCCCAAAATCGTCATTGTAACTATGATGTCGCATGGTCCGACCGTAGTTATATAGTTCGTTTGTTGTGGGGGAGTCCAGAAAGGAGAGATCCATATAAATCACTCTTAGATTGATTCTTTTAGGCTTTTAGTGTCAATTTACACGTTAGGACACCTTTTCTACGCCTATTTAATATAAATTGTCTGACCGCTTCACCGTATACTTGAGCCATATTCTTACACCAACTGCCGTAGATATGGACTGTATTTTTATACGTCACTTCTCCATGGTCCGTTCAAGTGAGCGAACGTATTGCGTTTTTGTAGCCACTTGACCGTTAAAAAGACAAGCTTCTTTATTCTATTTATCCATTTATCATGGGTGAGTTTTCCTAAAAGGTTTTAATTGAATATTTGTGCTCAGTGCCTGTATGTGTGTGTAAGTAAGGTCAGCAGATTGATAATGCGAATCTGTTTGTCTACGATCGCCTGCGAGGAAGGATGACAGATGCGATCCTGGTTGGAATGCACTTTCGGCTGAAATTTCTCTGTGGATTCGTCGAGCCGGCTTTCTAAACCTCTTCGGATCAATCAATCCATATATCTGGAGTGTATTTTTGGTATTGTTAACTTTGTATGATTAGTTGTTATCTTTTATTCGGTCTCTGAACTTGGTGAGTCGCTGGACCGTTTGGAAGGACAAGAAGCTTCGGGTCAGGCATGACGTCATATCCGCTGTTGCTAGGATCTATCGTAACCACAACAAGCTTAGACGGTCGTAATGTTTCGGAGCATATTTCCTTCGATCTTGGTTTTTGTCTTCATTTCCTATACCTTATCTTTCCAACTAGTGAAAAGGGTATATTTAGAGGGATGGGGAATGATAGAGATCTGTCTGGCTTTCGCTACAGGACTGAATTCAGAAACTATTCGAGTTAATGGGAACGTACGTACGACTCTGGTGCTCACTCAGGGAAACTGCACAGGTTCCAAGATGTAGGAAGTCAACCTTCATGGTTTGGACTAGCCTCAATTATATCTGAGCATGTGGAGGTGGTAAGGATATTGATTAACTAGGTGCGTTGGGTACGGTTCGCTCATGTGTGTTGCCTTGTGTTTTTCAGGATTTTTGAAGATCCAACAAGTGTCTGAGGCGTAATCGTACTCGTCCACCATCCAACAAGCGTCCTTGGCGTAGCCGTACTGTTCCACCAGCCAACACCAGGGAAGCAACTGACGTGCTTTGTTTAACCATTACTGAATATGTGGACTGAGTGCAAAGTCTACATCTAACCGTCTCTGGGGAGTTGATTGTCCTATAATCAATTCCAGACGTATTATCGATCAAGCGGAATTCTTCTGAGAAGTGAGACGTTGCAGTATTACCTTCTGGAACCCTGAGGAGGTCAGGATCCAACCAGATAAGTCGAAGTAGCATCCTATAGCGGCTTGATTCCAGATGTGCCTTCATAATCTGTATCATACCTCCCAGCAGTGATGATTCCGGAAAGAGATGTAGCTTTGTAGAAAGACTTTTTCCCTATTCTTTATACTTCGAAGAATTGAACCATCATTCTAGTTCTTCATGCTACTTTTGATCTTTCGTGTTATGAAGTATTGAATACACCAAAGTTTCACTTCACAAGACTTTCTGTTCTTCGAAAGGTTTATTGTTGGTAAATTAATTGTCGTAGTCAGAAAGGTATTCACGTCTTGTCATATTCACTGTTGTCTATATATTTGACTGTGTTTACTTTGTTTACCAGTCTGGGGGCAAATTACTAATGAGGACGTCTGGCCGAGAGGTACCCAAGAGATCATAATAACCCTGTGGAGTCAGAGCTCGTGTCACCTCATTCCTGAGACAGGTTGAATGGAAAGTTTGAACCGAGGGTTAGGCCTCTAGACGAACGAGAGCCACCATTCAAAACACTCCTGTCTCAGAGCACCTGAGGGATTTGTGAAAATATTCCGTAAGTAAGGTGCGCGACAAAACTGCCATACGACAGTGGATATGCTGAGACTGCAGACTGTGTCCATTTTTCAACTAGGGGCACTATTGAATATTCCGTGTCTTTGCAGCGCAACTATGGGGTGACCCGTTTGCTATGAAGCTAAAGCTATGATTATCATATTATCAGATGATGATATCTACGAGAGTTTATCACAGGGATTTGGTACTTTCGTCTTACCGCTTATGCCATACATCGTCGCAGGCAGGAGTTAGATTTAGTTTCCTGTTTATTGCTAGTTACTTAGTTTGTGGACAGTCCTCAAAAAAGCATAAACGTAGAATTACAGCATGTCTCAAAACTAAAGAACTTGAAAAAAATAGGCACAGTGGAGGTGAATGATTTCATAGAACAGCAAAGAACCAAATGGTTTGGTCATCTAGTCAGAATTGAACAAGGTCAGCTAGCAACTAGAGCGTATTACACGAGAACGTCATCCTACCAAGCAAGAGGTGGAGCAAAACAGACATAGGGTGAGGGAGTAAAAGAAACACTACATAAACGAGAGAGTGAATGAGATACTATAGAAACAAGGGAACACAAGAGACACTACAGAAACGAGAAAGCAAAAGAGACACTACTGAAGCGAGGGAGTAAAAGAGACACTACAGGAAAGAGGGAGTAAAAGAGACACTATAAAAACGAGGGAGTAAAAAGACACTACAGAAACGAAGTAGTAAAAGAGACACTATAAAAACGAGGGAGTAAAAGAGACACTAAAGAAACGAGGGAGTAAAAGAGACACTACAGAAGTTAGAGAGCAAAAGAGACACTACAGAAACAAGGGAGTAAAAAAGACACTACAGAAGCGAGGGAGTAAAGGAGACACTAGAGAAACAAGAGAGAAAAACATACACTTCAGAAGCCAGAGAGTAAACGGGACACTACAAAAACAAGGGAGTAAAATAAACACTACAGAAACGAGAAAGTGAATGAGATACTATAGAAACAAGCGAATAAAAGAGACACTACAGAAGCGAGAGAGTAAAAGAGACACAACTGAAGCGAGGGAGTAAAAAAACACTACAAAAACGAGGGAGTAATAAAGACACTGCAGAAACGAGGGAGTAATAGAGACACTGCAGAAACGAATGAGTAAAAGAGACACTACAGAAACGAGGGAGTAAAAGATACACTACAGAAACGAGGGAGTAAAAGAAACACTACAGAAGCCAGGGAGTAAAAGAGACACAACAGAAACGAGGGAGTAAAAGAGACACTACAGAAACAAGTGAGTAAAAGGGACTCAAGAAAAACTAGGGAGTAAAAAAGACACTACAGAAACGAAGTAGCAAAAGAGACACTACAAAAACAAGGGAGTAAAAGAGACACTAAAGAAACGAGGGAGTAAAAGAGACACTACAGAAACGCAGTATGACATCAAGACAAGCTACGTAACTAGCAAACGACAGGAAACTACATGTAACTCCTCTCCATAGCGATTTGCGGCAAAAGCAGTAGGACACACGAAAAAGAGAAAGAAAAAGTAGTTTATATTAATATCAAATTGTGTTTTGTTCTTTCTATTCCATCCACCCATTTCGTTCTTGGTCGGTCTCTTGACAGTTTTTTTAAACCTACACACAATGTGCCTAGTTGTATTTTTTCGCCGTTATCTGAGAAAACTAGGCATACAATTTATATTCGGTAATATCGGCGAGCCGCTCGATTGCCGATCCAAAGGTCTTGGGTTCAAACACATAATTTAAGGCGAATGTTTTTCTTCCATAATTGACCAGGGCTGCCAGTTCGACACAGTTTAAACCGGGTACCAGGTCGGGTCTCAGAAAGTAAAAGTTGCACACATCTGTCTGGCTGATATTGGCCTACTTCTTTAAAGATTTTGTTTAACATCAGCATGTTATTGTCAGTATATGTCTGTCTGTCGAACTTTCAGTGAACGTGTTAACATGAACAGGGTCAGCCGAATGTTTGGTCCCTATGTAGCGTCAGGTCTTTGGAACCATTTTTTGTGTTTTCTGCCAAATGCCATTCTAGATATTTAATTTAAAACATGACTAGATTTATCAGGCAGGCGTCACATGGGATAGTTGAAGGTAATTGTGCTATTCCGTAATTTACATCTTTGTCTCCAGTAAAAGGAAATAAGAGAAGAGGCAGACCAAGAAAGACCTGTTTATAGAAACTGACTGACTGACAGGCCTCAGGCATAAAACAATGAAGTCCATCGCAACTGACAGCCAAAGGTGGAGATAGCTGATCAGACATTCAACAGAAACTAGTCACGTAGTGTTAGGGGTTGATGATGATGATGAAATAGTTCATGCCGTTTTCCCCTTTACCGTGGTGATAACGATGTTGATAATAATGACGACGACGATGATGATGATGTGGTGACAGTAATGGGGAGGCGATGAGTTTTTGGCACCAAGCCCAATCTTTTGGGTCTTCTTCTTCCGCATCCCGAGCCCTTGAGGTTCATTGCTGCAGATATCACCCGCCTTTATTCATCTCTCTGGTTGGCCTTCTCTTTCCAGTTGGTGACACCAAATGTTTGCGGGTCTGTCCGGACATTATCTCTCATCGTCTTCTTGGTCTGCCTCGTCGTAGTCTACGACCATTCATCTCCCTTGTGTATACAGTTTTTACATCTCTGTCATCTGACACTCGTTGGTTCTGTGGCTAAGTCGATGCGAAAGCTTCGTAATGCCAGGATACCGGGTTCGATCCTAGCTGCGGGCCTTGAGCCTTGCGTTGGTTTCGACAGTGGTATCAAGAAAGCCGACCGTCCAGGAAGCAATGGCAAACTACTGGACGTAAATTTGCCTAGAAAAACCCGTCCTGTAAAGGATACGCAAATAATCATCTGACATTCTCTCCATATGCCGAAACCATTTCAGTCTATGAGCTCTCATAATGCCAGTGATCAATAGTGATTTAAACATATTATGAATTTCGTTGTTGCGTCTCACTCTCCAAGATGAGTCCAAAGATTCGTCGTAAGACTGTTTTCAAAAACCTTTAATAAGGCTTCATCTCTTTCAGCTGTGCTCCAAATTTCAGAGCCATCTAAAACGACTGGTCTTATCAACGTTTGATATATTTTGTGATCTTAGTGTTGCGAGACAGACACTTAGACTTTAGCAGATGTTGAGGAGCATAGTTTACTTTATTTCCAGATTCTATTTTAGATTGTATTTCTTCTCTCAGCATCTTAGAGCAGTTGAAGTTTGCACCCAAATACTTAGGTGTTTCCGTTCGTTTGATTTTCATATTATCGACGTGTATTTTGCCAAAGTTTATATCCTTTCACTGTCTAGTTATTACCATGTATTCTGCCTTATCTTGATTGATAACTAGTCCCATTGTGTGAGCTGATTCTTTTAAGACATTCTGTGTTTTAACAGTCTCTAGTTCATTTTCTTCAACGATATCAATGTCATCAGCATATCCAAGTATTCTTGTAGATTCTCCTACAGTACATTCTTTTTTTTTTTCGACAGGCTTGTTGAAGTAGAGCATTATTAACAAATAACAAATGAACTTTGGGAGAGAACTAAACAGGCTCCAGTGGATCAGGAAGTGAGGAAAAGACGCTGGCGTTGGATAGGGCACACACTGAGAAAACAGGAGAACAGCATTACTAGAATGTCTTTGCATTGGAACCCACAGGGGCATATGAATAAAGGAAGGCCAAAAAACACATGGAGAAGAGAGCTGGAGAATGAAGTTAGAAAGATAGGGAGGACATGGGGAGAGCTCCATGTAATAGCGAAGGATAGAACGACTTGGTGTGAGTTGGTTGAGGGCCTATGCTCCATTGGGGGATAGAAAGGCAGAAGAAGAAGAACAAATGAAGTGAAGAGTATTATGAACAAATAAATAAAGAATGAGATCAACCACCATATACTTTAAAAAAAAAGCGCAGAATACTTTTAATTCACAATTTCAGAAGAAAATGTGAAGATTCATTAGAATCACAATTTATGCTTACTCTATTAACAATATCTTACTGCTCTGTAGAAGCAGAAAGAGTTTTCTATCTAATCGAAAATATTAATATTTTTTAAAGTAAAAATCCTTCGTCTTTGAAGATTTGAACAGCTTTAAGTGTATTGAACAAATCAAGGTTATTGCTGCAGGATATTAACTGCACCAGCTGGAGCAGTCACATCAGCTTCATAACAAACTAAGTTGAAGGAGGGGGAGGGAAGGTACGCCAATGATGTCATGGGCAAAGAATGTCAGTTCTGATCAACTATAAGGTTAGTCTTATATATATGTACGAGCTGGTATGTTTGTATGTGTACGCATATATATATATATATATATATATATATATATATATATATATATATATATATATATATATATATATACATATATGTGTGTATGTGTGTGTGTGTATGTGGCTATATATATATATATATATATATATATATATATATATATATATATATATATATATATATATATATATATATATATATATATATATAATGTGTGTGTTTGTGTGTTTTTAAGATGCTTTAATGTTGTCCTTCTTTTTTATTAAAAGAAATCGAAATGTTGAATCCGTATGGTTTGAGACCTGTTTAAAAAAAAAATAATTTTAAAAGACCTGTTTGTACGACCATCTGATTCTCGCTCACTTGCATTCTAATTTCCGCTCCAGCATGGTCAATTTTTCTTCCCACAGATAGTGTTATGTGTTTTAATATAAGAGGGTAGTTGAACGATGGTTTAAGAGGGGGGAGTGGTGGAGGTTAAGGTAGAAGTTAAATATTTTGACATTGCCACATACACAAATAAAATCATGCCTGTCCAAGGGACAGGACGTGTTTTTCTCGCTCTCATCATTTTAGATTTTTTAAGCCCTGTTGCATTGGATATCTGAGGATAAATTTTATATCACTGTGACCGTTGTTCCGTCGGGCTTACTGTGAAATAGTTTTGTGTGACTTTGTAGATCAATATTCGTTAAAAATGGAATATAGTGTATTATAATAGGTTTTCTGCAACGGAAGCCTCTGTTGCCAACGGGGCACAAACAGGCCCGATTGTGTTTCACCTGGCCCCAAGGATTTATGGCATTTTAGACAGTAATTGTCCTGTGGGCGTACACACGGTGGCATACAACAGGACTGGTGAAGCGCTGCCAAGAAAGGTGGCTGGATACCCACACCAGATTTTCTCCCCAAGACTCACTTCATCGCCTCTCTAGAGAGGGACAGTCTATTATATTCAGACTAAGGACAGGGCACAACAGATTTCGTCAACATATGTTCACATTTTTCGGTGTAGGAAATACGGAGACGTGTCCCTGCAGCGTGGCACCTGAAAATGCTGAGCATGTGCTCCAACACTGTCAACTGTATGCTGACAACAGAGACGCAATCTGGCCTGTTCCAACCACAATAAAGACAAAACTGTATGGTACACAAGAGGATATGGATTGCACGATAGCTTTCATAAAGGCTACCGGCCTCCTGATATAAGTTTTCTGACAGAAGGATCAAAGAAGAAGAAGAAGAAGAAGAAGAAGAAGAAGAAGAAGAAGAAGAAGAAGAAGAAGAAGAAGAAGAAGAAGAAGACAACCTTACTGTGAGGAAACGTTTAAAACAAGACAGCGAGAGGTAGACAAAGATTCAAGTCAGTAGATGCTGTCAAGAGATTGACGAATTGCACGCGACTATTGCAACAGAGTGAGGTCATAGCTTGTTTGTTAGTAGGCACAAAGCTATCATATAAGGAGATCAACAAGTTTTGGTAACCTTTATTTTTCCCGCCAAAACTGAAAATTTACGTCATTACTTGTTCGTTAAGAGATAGAATTTTGCGTAGTACTTAATTAGAAGAAAGTCAACAAGTCTTGACAACGATATTATATAAATAATATTTGACGTCATTGTTAGCCTTGCCCTTTCAGAGAGAACCTAGTAGCACTTGTTTTGTATTAGTCTATTGACGTCAAATTTCAGTTTAAATACTATATCTGCGTAGAAAAGGATGATGAAATCCGATGCAATCAAGATATTTTTAGAAAGTCCCACGTGAGAACCTACCTAGTAAACAAGTTGAGACGTACTAGAATATTCTAGAAGCAGAAAGAGCGGGAAGAAAACAAATACCTAGCATTCCAGCATTTAAGTATAAATAACGAGTAACAAAGCACCTTAGCAATCTTCAGTCCACAAGACTCAAGAGAGGAGGGGCCAGTCACATTGACTCTCAAAGCAGCCTTCACTTGTAGAGATGTCAGCTCAACTCAAAGAATGCCTTCGGTCGTTGAGACTCAGAGGACGAGCGACTAGTCTCAATGATCCTCGCAGTTTTGGAGATGCCAACTCAACACTAGAAGGATAGGAGCCAGTCATATCAAGCCTCGAAGACAGACACTAGAAAGCAGACAACGAACTACAGAGACTACATAAAAGATACATGGATCCATGGTTAACAACGACACATTGGGTAGGAACTATAGAGATGTTAGAGTCGACCATCAAGCCGTTAGTACAAAACAGCACTAGAAGCCAGGTGGCAGTTACAGACAATAGAACCAGTTAACAAAGTAGCTAGAGATGAAGAACACAACGCGAACCTCGAGAGTATTCAGCCATAGAGAGACCACAGCGCCTTTTAGAATATTGATAATATTATTATTGATTTGTTTTTGCCATTGCTGAGGTACGACAAAAAAAGACAGTATAGCCAAGAACAGTTGACTGACTGACTGACTTTCTACCCCACCAGGACATCACACAAGCGATAAACACCCGATGACACAAAGTGCCACCATGCGGATGAGGATCACCGTGGAGAGGTCCCAGAAACCACGTTCAGACAATTGGCCATATTGATGGCCTGCCTATATTGCGGCCCTTGGAAAAAGCCAGAGCGGGGCTTTAAATAACAAAAAATTACGTCTCAAGAAGGACGTAAAGAATAATAAGACAAGAACAGTTGTTTCCAGCTATTTTATTACACAAACATCAGAGCCACGTGAGAAGCATGCAGATAGAAAGACATCATCATCACCACCACTATTATCGACACGACCATCTTTCCCCTCGTCTATAATCTTCTTATCGACTCCTCCTGTAGCAAATCTAAAGACGAACCTGTGTGCAACATCAACGTACGCCACAAAGTAGAGAGCTGTACTACACTATCAACAGATCAAAAAGGAGGATGGCAATAGCAAGGCAAATATTGAACAGCCTTAAAAGTCTGTGGTTAAACACCAGCAAGGAGATAAAAATAAGAATTTTGAGAGCATGCATCTTCCCTGTGGCTACATACGGATGTGAGTCGTGGACTATCTCTAATTCCTTAAGAAAGAGAATAGGGGCTTTTGAGCTGAAATGCTATAGAAAGATTCTCAGAATATCTTGGACAAAAAAGAGGAGAAATCTTGACATCTTAATGATCTGAACATCAAGGAATATTGGCTAATAAATAGCATCCTTTCTCGGAAACTGAAATATTGTAGTCATATCAAGCGCCACGACGGATTGGAAAAGAATTATAGCAGAAGGCATGGCACCAGGAAGGAGGGGCAGGGCCGATCGGCAAGAAGATGTGCACAGGATATAAGTGACTCCTTGAGGCCGGAGAACTGGCGAAAGACCGAGTTTCTTTCAGGCAGACTGTGATGAGAGCAACGTTCTGCATAGGACCTACCACATGATGATGATGATCAACAGATCAAATAGCAAAATTAAACATCCTAAAATGCACATCCGTGTTAACAGCACCAGCTATGCGGCCCTAAATCCCAAAACTCAAGAGCACCTTTTTACACCGCCCTAAAAGTGGTAAGTACAGACAGTGGTAACGGTTTGACAGTTAAAGATGTGCGCCATATACATGTAACAATGGTATACAGATGCACCAAATACATGTATTGCTGTAACATGATGCACCAAATACCTGACTTAATGGCATACATGTGCACCAAATACATGCATTACTGGCATGTAGATGAAAAAAATACATGTAACAATGGTATATAGATGCACCAAATACTTATAACAATGATACATAAATGCACCAAATACATGTACTACTTACCAGTATATATATATATATATATATATATATATATATATATATATATATATATATATGTGTGTGTGTGTGTGTGTGTGTGTGTGTGTGTACCAAAATTGTAAGTGAACTAAATACGTGTAACAATGATTTATAGATGCATGTGTAACAATGGTAAATTGATGCATCAAATAGATGTATTACTGGTATATACATGCACCAAATACATGTGACAATTGTGTATGGGTGCACCAAATACATGTAACAATGGTATATAGATGTCTTGAATACATGTAACAATCGTATGTAGATGCATCAAATACATGTAACAATGGTATATATTTGAGCGGACTTGAATAATAATTTAACACAGGTGAATTAATGGTGAGCTATCTTTTGCACGAATACAGTATGAGTGATTAGATTAAGTGATGGCTTTTGAAGGCTAACTGTGATGTGAGTGAATAGAATGCGACCAGATGAACTGACGGATTTTTGTGAGATGATGACACAGATAAAATTTTGATAGCGAATTGGTACCTGGTTATAGATGTAGTGACAGCCCTAGCTGATGTGGCGACATACGATGAATTGTGGCGCATAACATACCATAAATGTGATGATTACATAAGGTATAGTGAGATATATGAGATGGCTTATATACATATACAAACAGGATCCTAACGTGTGAGTGCTCCCGGATCCCCCCCCCCCCCTCGACTCTAGGTACCACAGGTTTGTTAATGTATCACGCATATGTGTATTTGTAAGACGTGTTGAGTACAGTTGCAAAGTCTTGCTTGCTGGAGTCAATTATTCAAAAATTCAACCACAAAATAAAACATGTCTTTACTCACTGTGTGTTCCTCGTTTGGGGGTAAAGCATGGATAACATCTAAAACAATGATTAATAAACTACAAACACTAATTAATAGATGCCTGCGAGGATTGGAGCTAATTAAATGATATGACAGAATTATTAATGTTGAGATTTTGTAGAGAACTAAACAGATTCCAGCGGACCAAGAGGTGAAGAAAAGACGCTGCCGCGCGTTGGATAAGACCCCTGTTGACAAAACCAGACAACAAAATAGGCCTAACTAGTATATTTTTGCACTGAAACTAACAGAGGCATGGGAAAAAAACAACGGAAAATAGAGCTAGAGAGTGAAGTTAAAAAAACAAAAGCTCGGGATAACATAGAACGACTTGGTGTGCGTTGCCGGAGGGCTCCCCATTGAAGGAAAGATGGAAGAAGAAGAATAAAGATGACGGAAAAAGAGTGGGGGTGGGTGTCGTATAGGTGCAGTCGCCTCTAACTGTGGAGTTTGTGTGTGTGTGTGTGTGTGTGTGTGTGTGTGTGTGTGTGTGTAGGTGTGAATGTGTGTTTAATGCCTTGACAAAACAAACTGGACATGACAATATCAATGACAAACTATATGTGGTCAATGCCCTTTGGAGCAAGCGAACAATACCGAGTCCCTAACATATCATTATGGTGGAAAGGAGTTAGAAGTGATCAGGAGATCTATTCGAAACTCTAAAAATCTAGATTGATATAATTTCCCAGGGGTAGTTAAATGTGGCCCACTAGACAACCCCAGGCCTTACTAACTTAGATGTGGCTAGATGTCCTCTAAACCGCCCTTGTGTTCGGGAAGTAAGGAAACACAGAGTAGTAACATCGTAGCACAGAGCTATTCAACTGTTGGCCAGCGGTCCCAAACAAGCACGTGGAAGTATAGGGAGTAGTTAGGTCATACCCGAACCCATACCTTCCGTTCCACTGGCGAGCGTCTAACCGCTAGAACACGGCGGCTCCCTGATTAGGGTTTACTTGAAATGTTCTGCCCATCTTGTCATCCTTTCCTCTGCTCAGCATCAGATGTGAGCATGTGTAATCTTCGTTTTTTGACTGGATACGAAATCAAACCCACAACCTTTATAGGCAAAATTCCCCCCACAGGGAGATACTTGATTGGTTAGACCCACACCTATCTGCCTGGAGATCTTTGGTTCGAGTCGTGGCCTCAAAATTTAATAAATGTCTCGAAAATTCCTTTTCGGATCAACACGAGCTTTTACCTTAGATTTCCTATGTCCTTATGATTTTGTAACTTACAATTTCACAACCAAGACTTCGTCCCCAGTGAATGTCTACACTAAAGGACAGGAATGCCAACAAAATACATTTTACTAGGGTCTGCAAGGTGTGGACTGTGCCTGGCTCTGCATCCAGCAGGGTTGGGGTCGGCTAGCTTCTCTTAGGAGAGGTGAAAAGTGAAAATTAGTAGCCTGCCGATGACCCACAGTACACATAAGTCAACCTCTCCTCCCAGTGGTGCAGACCGGGAAACTGTGGCCGTGAGGCCACAGGCGAACGAGGCTCTGGCTCGCCAGATGGGATGGGGTCCATCTGGTCAGATTTTCCCTTAAACTGCGACTGGCCTAGCAAGCCGGCAGTGGATTTTTTTATTGCTACGAAAATTAGAAAGGAGATAAATAAATGGACAGCCCCCCTGCCAAAAGCATGACCTCAGAACATCAGATGCTGCCCGCCTTGCTTATGACAGGAACTTGCATCTCCCCACAACGCTTAGCGGCATACGTGGAAGGAAAAAGTAAAAGTAAGTACTGAAGCACAGACACCTGCGCTGGTTTGGAGGAGGGTCACTTTCTAAAGGATCTCCTGTATGGTTAAACCGTAACAGGAAAGGCCAAAGCTACGTTATAACAAAATATTGGCTATCCTCCAAATAACGGTCCTAGATTATCAGGGCAGAAAATATACCTTAACAGGGCCTCAGTCACGTGTCAATTGCGCAGTTCCGTCGTCTTGAAATGCAAGCTTCCGGCGGCTTCCGCCGCCGCCGAATTGCGAAATTTCGGCAACCTCCGTCACCGCCGAGAGTGACCCATACGCCGCTTACGCGGCGTGGATTGGGGCTAAACTAGATGGCTAGGACTCACGAGCAGCAGGTACTGCATCTCCTGCAGCTTCCTTCATATTATTTGCTCGTGATCCTAACCATCTAGTTTAGCCCTAATCACGCGGCGTGCGGGTCACTCTCGGCGGTGGTGGAGTCTGCCGAAAGTTCGCAATTCGGCGGTGGCGTTTTAGTCCTCGGAAGTGCGCAATTGACACGTGACTGAGGCCCTGTCAGGGTATATTTTTCGCCCCGATAATTTAGGACCGTTATTCGGAGGATAGCCGAAATATGTAAACGCAGCCTGAAAGATATCAACATTGCCACCGACACTTGGGACAGATCAGCTGCATACCGATTTCTTTGGAGGCAGACAACGAAAGACGGACTGTCGCCGTTCAAGTTTTCAAACGCAGCAAGAAGACACGACTGAGAGAAAACAAAGGGGAACAACTCTCTAGTCCCCAGCGACTGACGTTTGCCTACAGTTGCTGCTTGTTTCTTAAAGCGGCGAATTTCTTTGATCTGTATTTGACTAACAATTTGTGTACCCCTCAACAACAACAACAAAAACAACAAAAGAATATTAAATAGTTAAGACATGCCTGGAAATTGTTTGGAAATTATTCCATGTCTGTAGCGATGCATGGTGATTATTTTGATAGCCTATCCCGAGAAAATGAAAACTCCACAACTCACAGAATACTAATCGAAAAGTTCCAGTTTCTCAATCAACTGTTAGCATGCTCATTGCTTCCTTTGAATCAGTGTCTGTTTTTTTTTCCGCACACCGCAAAAATTGCAAAATGAAAACCCCATGTCTGCTCACACACACACACACACACACACACACACACACACACACACACACACACACACACAATCTTACAAGGACGTGATTATTAACAGGATGCATGCCAAACTTCCGCTCACACAAAATGGTTTCTGAGTTACAGATTTTAAAAGTTCGGTACAACTTCTGGGACAGACTATAAAATGGGTATCAGGCAATATCCTGGTTGTGCATAATAAGAGTAGCATCATGTGTCTGCTTCGCTACTGGCACGTCGACACGGCTGATGAATGTTTTTTATCTCCTTAAAATATTAGGATTTAAAATAGAAAATCCCTTTACTTTGAAGAGTGCAACAATTTGTGCATTAATGTAATCACATTATCGCTCCAAGATATGGACTGTACAATTTGAAAGCCGAACCGCTGTTTAACAAACCGACGTGGCATGAACGGTGAGGGAGAGGGGGGGTTAATGGTACAGCAATGATGCAGACAAGTCATGTTATTTCCGAAATGAGGTTAGTCAGTTATAAATGTGTGTTTTTTCTTTTTTTTTTACCGGTTTTTAATTAAAAATTTTAAAAACAATGTGCTACCTTTTGTTGTGTTTTTCGTATCTTTGCCAACAAAGACTTGGTACTTTCGCCAAAAACATTTCCTGCTCCATATCAGAGATGCAACATTGAGGTCACTCTCCATCGTTCGTCTCCATCTTGTTTTTGTGCGCCCCTTCTTTCTCTTTCCCTCTGGCGTCCATGTGAGAGCTGTTTTGGCAGGTATATCAGGATTCATTCTCATAACGTGGCCAAGCCATTTTCATCTTCTCTTGGTTATCATTCTGTATACTTTCCTGGTTTATGACTTGAAGTAGTTTAGTGCTTGAGGTTATATCTGGCCAGAAAATTTAGATAATTCTACGTAGACATGTGTGGTGGAAGGTGGACAGCTTGTGTGCATCCTTTTTGGTCATTCTTCAGCATTCTGCCCCATAAAGAAGAACTGACAAAATAATGCTCTTGTAGAGTCGAAGTTCCGTTCCTCTGTAGTAACTGTTGGATTTCCAGAAATCAAATTGATCATTTATCATTAAGTAAACATTATTTTTGGTTCTTAATTTTTAACGTCCCCCAAACACCAAATTCCCATGGGAATTCCACAGCTGACTTGACAGTCCATTATTTCAAGGGGTGCAAGTGTGCTGCTGTCTGCTGCTGTTTTTGAGTGTTCATCTAGTGTCTTATGGTGCGACATATTTCGGTCTGTTCATGCGCTTCTTCCTGATCATCTGTTCTTATCCGCATTATCATCCTGCATGTGCCGTTACACGTCACATAGGGCTTGCACTGGGTTTCCCCCACTTTGCTATTTTGCATGCAACTGTCAGTTTGTGACATGGAGTTCAGCCAGTGTTATTGCTTCTCGTTATAATGTTCTAGTCAATATTTCCATTGAACGTCCTCTTTTTTCTCAGACCGATCCGTTATACGCCAAAAAAGAAGCCCATGGGCATTCACAGCACGCTCAGCGGGCTGAACAGTGAAAGAAGCCAACGGTGCCTTCTCAATGACAACCAGCAGCATGACGATGGAGTTGATGGCAGTGACGCAAGCGTTTGCCTGGTTCGAAACACAAAAATACACCCGCGTATGTATGCTCAGTGATTCAATGAGTATGATCCGGAGGGTTCAGGCAGGTTCGGTGCGAAGACAATGGCTTGAATCATTACAGAAGTCTACTATGAGTGGAGTCACCTTTATTTTTGTACCGGGAAACGCAGGCGTCGATGGAAATGAAAGAGCTGACAGGTTGGCTGGATCCGCTATCACTACCGACGGTCAGCCTATGGATCATGCTGATATTATTAATGCCCTCAGAGAAATGGGAAGGATAGAGGACTTTGGTGACGGTGAATTCACATCACTCGCAGAATGGCAGACTTTGGGAATTAAGATCGGCATAGCAAAAAACGAGACGCACACCAGACACGCCAGAAGACTTCTTAATTAACATAGAACTGGTACTATTAGCCATCGGACGTTGGGGTTCATACTGAGGGGAGGATCCGAGCACCTATGGACATGTCCGGAGTGCAATGATGATAACCCAACTATCTAACTAACTAACTAACTAACTAACTAACTAACTAACTAACTAACTAACTAACTAACTAACTAACTAACTAACTAACTAACTAACTAACTAACTAACTAACTAACTAACTAACTAACTAACTAACTAACTAACTAACTAACTAACTAACTAACTAACTAACTAACTAATTAACTAACTAACTAACTAACTAACTAACTAACTAACTAACTAACTAACTAACTAACTAACTAATTAACTAACTAACTAACACATTTTTCTAAGACTGTTCTTTTTCCATTTAAGTGCTTGTTTTTGAGTCATTATTTCGTCGAGGGTGGGCCAGTTAGATCTCTTCTTTGTCTTATTGGAGGTATACTGGTATTTGTCCAGGCATTTCTCAATTTTTTTTTTTTCATCCTATTTTATGTTTACCATTTTTCTCAGACATATATTTTCAATTCAATTAACTTTCGTTCCATATCTTCGTTAGATGTCCAACTTTTACTGGCATATGCTAAAGCTGAAATAACTTAAGAACTGAAGATTTGTAGTTTCATTTTAAAGCTGTATATACGGAGGCACAGATAGATTATTTCGGTCTGAAGAGAATGGCGTGGCGATGATTTGACAGGGGATCTGGTAGACTATCAACACTCATTGGAAAAACGTGACGTATACATAGTTACTGGTGCCATCGGAATTGGAACTCTTCGTTTGTGGCGGAAAATGGGGACGGAGCGCTTGTGGGAGTGTCCCGAGGGCAATGATGTCGATTTTTAATTCAACAGTCAATATTTTTAAAGCCGTATAACTTGGAGCTCCATATTTTATTAAGGTTGTTAAAAACTGTTTTTTCTTCACCAGTGCGTATCATAACTTCCTTCGCTGTGTCTCTTTGAGAGTCAAAATTGCTACCCAAAAATGGGTGAAATATTCCGTTATTTTTATCGGTTTGTTCTCTAGCACAACATCTACATGATTTGTTGTTGGCGTCTTTAATATCTTTAGGCATTTTAACATCTGTGTTCTTAGTAAGGTGCTTTATTCTGTTGAATCGCATGGATTTTCCAGTTAAATCTGGTGTATCTGAATTCGTTATGCTGTCAGTGTAGATATTTTAGAATGGGCGGTATG
>CAJHNH020003163.1:22500-35000 GCA_905116865.2 Candidula unifasciata | reverse complement strand
GCCTCTCGATCGCTTGCCTTCTTCTTTTTCTCCTTAGCGTTCGGTTTCGTATGCTCAGGTCAGACCATCAGGTGGGTCATCTCCTTGAAATCGAATGTCAGCTGCAGGTCCTTCGTGGTTTCTCACAGCTTGCTTTGCACAATTTGCTCTTGGAGTCAGGTTTCTTTGTCATGTTGTAGGTAGAGTGGACCGGTCTGCAGAATGCGCTCAGGTGTTTGTGGTCCTATATGAGATGGACACTGTGGGGACTGAACAGTCTTTGTTTTATGCATGTGATAATTGAGACTGCAGTGTCCTATTCATAGACTGTTGTATGTTGCTTTCTGTTGAGTCTGCTGATGGAGCCTTGTGGATGAATAATTCTCCTTTCTCTTCCTGAATAGTTTTTAATAGCTCATGAATTATTACCATAGGGGTCGTCTTGGTGTGGCAGCTAGACGCTCGCCTGCGGATCGGAAGGTCGTGGGTTTATGTTCTGATAGAGCCAGACTTTTTGTTTTAAAAAAGGGCATTTGCTTCCAGGTCGCCCCAGATTTGAGTGGGTACTAAGTGCAGTCCTGGGAAGTAAAGCCGGTCGGTGTATGCTGACCACGTCACCCACCAAGTGCCGATAGTTTTACAAAATATATGTGTAGCCCTATATGCCCAATACGCCTGAAGGCATAGGAAAGGTATCTTTAAATGCATTTATATTATGACTATGCTGAGCCTTACGATGGACAGGAGAAATCGGTGATGGAGATTGAAGTTCCCGGAGAACGATGAAGAGGTCGAGCTGCACGAAGGTGATTACAAGACTCTGAAGATACATCGGTTATAAAGGAGTATAGGCTGCAAAACTGGCTAGAGATTAGGAGACTTTGTGACGTGCCGTGACGAGAGCGACGTTCTATGAAATGACCTGCTAACTGAATATGACTGGGACGGTAAAAGCCCAAAAAAATTAAACAAGTAGTAAACAAACAATACAGATCGAAAGAAAGAGAGAGAAAGAAAGAGAGAGAGGGAAGGGGGGGGGTGGGGGAAAGAGAGAGATCATGATACATGGGCAACGCACTGTCTCTACAATACTGCCCAGGCCTTGTACTATAGAGAGGAGGAACTTCATTCCTGGCCTTTAGTGGCCACGAAAAAAAAAAAAAAAATCGAGAGGCATCAGTTACTGGTTATAAGTCTCTTTTTAATTGGCGTATGCAAGGGCGCCATGGGTTGCATTCGTCGGGGGGGGGGGGGCGGGGGGGAGACATTTTCGAATGGCAATGATCAGCTACCTCACACCACAAGTTGGGCAGCTCTCGGCCAATAAAGTGTCGATCCGCACAGCCTGTGTGCTTCAATGAGTGCTTGAAGCTTGGACGAAATCTGAAACGCGGGCTGTAAAATCAACGCACCAGTAATTATAAGAAATATATTTTCAAGATTCGGCTTGCTACGTGGATCGTGAGGACCGTTTATCTTGGATTTCCCACTGACCTGGATAATATTACTGATATAAGCAAAACGGCAATCATTGATGCCGAACTCAATAAACTTCACATAGATATTGATGACCTACAGGAAACACGTCTGCCAGAAGAAGGGGCTATTGAAGAAAATAAATATACGTTTTCCTGGAAAAGCTGAGACTTGTAAGAATCCCGAATTATGGAGTAATATATTGCAGTTAAGAAATAAAAGATTAGTAATATTACAGACCAGGAAAATGCCGACTGCAAAAAAAAGTATGGACAGAAAATAAAATGACTAGTTTCGAAGACATTCTTTGATGGTACAACGATAGAGACGCAGTCCATTTTATGGAAGCCGTAGCTAAACAGTGTGACTGTTATACTGCTTTGGGGTGGACCGGTTTACGGACGCCACAAGTGTCCCTGGAGTCTGTCTCAAGTATTTATTCCGAACTATCTTAAGCAACGTGTCCATCTCTCTGTGTAGTAAAAATGAAGCAGATCTCCACAACACCCTTAGAGAAAATATAGTTAGAGGAAAAGAACAAAACACATATCAGAGGGGGTGAAGTGGTGTAAAATATTAAAATCTATGATGCCTATACCCTGTAACTTTGGTCGCTTTTACAGCCAATGTCTGCCAACCTTCCTTTTATTAGAAAGTTCAGGTTTATTCGACTGTGTCTACTTGTTTGTTCAACTATACAACTGTATGTTCTGTTGTCTAAATGGCTGTAATATATTTAACTGTTTGTTCAACTGTATGTCTAACTGTTCAAATATATGTCTGAATCTTTGTTCAACTGTTTGTCTAACGGTTCAACTGTATATCTAATTGTTTGGTCAACATATGTCTAACTCTTCAACTGTAAATCTAACTGTGTATTCAACTGTATGTCTAACAAATAATGCGGACACAAACAATACATTGCACAATTTATTGCCAGGCATTTTTTCGCTGTATCTCGCCAGATGCGTTACTATAGAGTTACATCAACATAAAATAAAGCACAAAACTGGTTAAATCCAACTGAAATGTGAATAGTTTCTTTCAACACATCCTGTATATGGTTTGGCCGCCGGAAGCTCACAGTAGTCACGTGACTTACCAGGAAAACTTCAGATTTACTATCAATTCCGTCTCCTTAAAAAGGAGGTTGTTGTTGATTTTAATTGTTAAAGCTTCAGCCATTCTCAACAGTCGCCTGTTCAGAGTGTGGTAAACCATACAGAAAGCAGCGTCTGTGTTAATTATGTATTAATTAAGTAGACGACGTCCTATGGAATAAGTGGGTTCTTTCCTCTTTACTAATCTCGACACCTTTAAAGAATCACTGAGCTGTGTATGTAGCCATTTGGTTTTTGTTCAACTGTATGTCCAACTGTTCCACTATATATCTAATATATATCTGTTTGTTTATAACAACCTCTATGTGTCAGAGACACCACTAACTAAAAAGAAAGCCTGAGCAAAAGCTGACATTCAACCACTTCAGTAGATGACCTGTGACCCACAAGGGGAGGATTCACATGAACCTCATATGACACCTGACCCACGTGTCCAGAGTCACCGGGTGATCTCAGACAAACCTCTGGACAAAAAAGGCCAAATGGGGCGATGTTTCACTCCTCAATCAGGTGGTGGAAACCGTTTTTCCTCAATAATTTGTATTCTTTTTATCTTCTTTAGATCATCTGAGTCATTTTAGCAAAGGTAATATAATGAAAATGCCAACAACAGAAAAAAATGTATTTTAAACTTTTGGAGTAATGATGAGAGCTGAGCGTCTGAGAAGAAACACACTGAATACAAATGTTGACAACAATGATCCTAACATCTCATGCTTTAATTGTGGAAGACTTTTCTTGCTAGTCTCACTCACCATCACCCTAAGCTGTGAGTCCCACACTTTCTTCTAGGACAATATAACACCTTATTCTGGAAAGACGGAAAGTGCCAATTAATCAGTTAGCGCATTTATTATGTTACATTACGGCATCACTATTGACATCACGGAACACAGGACAGTCAAGAGCGTATAACTCCTCCGATGCAACAGCCATCCGAATGTACCTCTACTGACTTTTCTTAAAGAGCGTTGGATATAAAATCTTATATCTAGACATCGAAAATAGCATGCATATGCTTGCCATGGAAGTTCTATAATAAATAATTCTAGGTGCATTAGAGATCCATTGTAGGGAGCATTCTTTGTAGAGAAGGCGCCTGGTTTATAAATGGAGTTGGAAATGAGCCATCTGTAACCCAGTTTTGTCCTTTATAGGACAACATTTTTGGTTATTTGAAGCCCCACCCTGGCTTTTGCCAGGGGCTGCAATATAGGCAGGCCATAAATATGGCCAATTGTCTGAACGCAGTTTCTGGGACCTCTCCACGGTGATCCTCATCCACATGGTGGCACATTGTGTCATCGGGTGTTTATCGCTTGTGTGATGTCCTGGTGGGGTAGAAAGTCAGTCAGCCATCTGCATCTCACGGCAAGCGGTAATTTTTTTTTTTTTACCGCATCTACGTGTAAAGGACGACCTAGACATTTCAAATGGTTATTATTTCTTTAAGATAAAAGAAAGTGTATGGGAACACCATGGGTCAAGAAATCTTTTTAGAAGCAGAAGATTAAATGGTTTAGTCAACAGTTAAAATGCGGCCGCAATAATAAGGACGGCTGTCAAAATATCGCAAATCCACTCGGAAAGTCTTTACCACTTATCAACGGCCGGGCACAGACTGTTCCTCCCTAAAGGTCGCTCTAAGGCAAAATTTGAGGTTGTTGCTGATTTCAACACTTGAAATTTGGATCATATAGTTCTGTGTGTATCTGTAATATCTCCTGATGTGTGTAACGGTGTCCGGATATATGGGACTTAAATGAATACCCTGACAACGCCCGCTTTCTATAAGTAAAATACCTATTGTGATAAAGTTGTACGGAAGCCGTTTTGGCACATAATCCCGTTATGTAAACGTCTTCTAGCCAAAATATTGGAACTCTGAGAGAAACCTGATACAGTAGGGAAGCAGCAATGCCAGTCATGGCGTAGGCAGTTCCTGACATGTAGTTAGGATTCAGCCTTGAATCTCTGTTCGGATGTGCGTTCACTTGCAGAGATCCAATTACGTAAGTCTTCGGTCTTAATTTGTCGGAAAAATATTTATGAAATATTTTAACAAGAAATGGAATGTTGACATACATATCATCGTCTATTTTTAAAACAAATTTAGTAGCAAGAAATTTAGTAGCAGAACAAAACAAATGGACCCATTTTAGAATGGACACAGATTTTAAACTAAGGTTGCGATAGGAATCAACAAAATCTTCTTGCAGTATGTCTCCATATTGTAAAGATTCTTCCGTTATATTTCTTTGAGTAAATGCTGCAGATTTGCCAGATTCTGGCGGGAGGTTCCCGATAAAGAAAACCAGACGGGCTTTGTTTGACGTGTTGTAGGCGTTGCTTCCCAATGTTTTTCTAATGACAGATCTGCCTTCATAGTTGTTGTAGGCTATAGAGACACACATAACCAGAGTAACATCTTCATTGGCACAAGTCACGTTGGGCTGAATCAAATACTTGAAATCATGAGGGTTAACAACCGGCTCACGCAAAAAGGCCATCTCAGTTGTAAAAATAAAGGCTAGTAGATTGGTAAAACATTTTGTCCAGACTCGAATAGTGGGTTAAATTATACTTTGCAAAGTTGTCTGAAAGCATGAAAGTATCAGACAGGAGGATTTTTTTTTATTGAAGTGTCTAGACTTAATGTACAAGACCAAATTCCCCAGTACAAACACAGCTCCGTGCTATCTTCATCCATCTGTATATGGCCAGATGTTTCCATTTTTTTTTTTTTACATTTTCCTGTAATTAAAGCACAATTAAAACAATTAGGTTGATTATTTAACGTCACTAAGTAAATTACCATCACAGTCAAGTTTCGCACTGATAAAAGTGATCGATCACTGTCCGTTATCTTGAGCCATTAATGGGCACTATAGCCTCAACTTTCGAAACAGTGTGGGACGCAGTTTTGTGCTATTTTAAAGCCACACCCGGCTGTAGTCAGGGTCCCTAATATAACCTTATGGTTGAACAGGGTTTTTAAGTCTTGTGCCGGGGTGATCCTCATCCTTGTGGTGGCACTTTGTGTCACCGGTTGTTGGTCGCTCGTTGTCCTTGTGGGGTTGAAGGACAGACACAGGCAGACAACATAAGCTAAGGTCTAAAGTAATGTTAATTAACCCCCCCCTCCCGCTCCCCTCCACCCCTGCTCTCTCTCTCCCTTTTTCTTTTTCGCGCCCACATACACAATTGTAAGGGGTTAAGATATCCCCCCCCCCACCCCCCCCCCCCCCCCCGACACACACACACTCACGCATACATACAAACACCTTTCCTTCCGTTACGTATGGGAGTTCTCTTTTTAAGGTGGTGTGTCTACATATTGTGCTACTTAAACCAGCGGTTCACGACCTGTGTGTGGCGACCCTTTTTTTAGTAGGAGGACCCGCTCATGGAGATCGCCTAAGACCACCAGAAAACACATATTCATTAAAGATACGAAGAAGCAACGAAAATAATTGTATGGTTTTAGGTCACCACATCATGAGGATCTGTATTAAACGGTCGCGTAAGGGTCGCGACAGTAGGAAGCTTGAGAAACACTGATTGAAACAAACAAGCCAAACAGTTCCTCCAGGCCTCGGAGATGCTATTTTACAGAATAATTTGTAGAATTCCACGGACAGCCAACAAAAAAATGCAACTCAGATGTTGTGAAAGAGGCTAGAGCTGGAGGGCAACTTATCACAAACATCAGAAAGAGAAGACAAAAATAAATTATTTCTGATAGCCTTTTTGGGATGCAATAGTGGGATCAACACTGCCAATTAATGTCTTTGTTATATCACTTTTGTGGTGTAGCCATGGGGGTGGGTGGGTGGGGGGGGGGGGGAGGGGGAGGGGGGTTAGGGAGGTGTGTCTTTGAGTCTAAGGATTTACGGCCGCATGGCTAGTGCTGATGCAACAACTGTGCAGGTAATGATTTCACTTTGCCCCTTGCAGAAAAAATCCCCAGCCTTACCTAGGATTCGAGCCCGAGTCTCCTGCTTCACAACCTAGCGTGTTAACAGTTCAGTCAGCCGCTCCGGTATCAACACACGAATTGAAATGCGCAGTTGCAGATAGCAGATTTTCCGCGCTGTCGGTTCAGGGCAAAGTCAAGCCTCTCGTCTTTAATCTCTACGTACTTAAGCGGTTCTGGGTTCGATTTTGGGGCTCCATCTTTCGGTTATCGGCCCCAAGATCGACCCAACCTTGAGTATGTACCAGATGCAGTCCTGGGAAGTAAAGGCGGCTGGCGTGATGCTGACCACATCATCAATCAAGTGCCGATTGGTCTATACAAATATAGATCTAGTTATCTAATTAAGCTACAGGAGTGGAAAATTGATAGTTTACTATAAAGATATACCAAATACACATACCACTGTGAATTAAATACACCAAATATGAACAATGATTACATAAGTTTGAAGTTTTGAACAACGGATCAATATCATAGCACACAGGTGTAACCTATAAGTGATCCATTCTTCTTCTAACTCAAAACTGAGTCCGAAGAAGCTCAGCACAGTGCACAGGCTCTGTAGCGCCGGCGAGGATCTTGAAATACTTTGGGTAAATTATTAACTCAAAATTTAGCCTAGGTAGTGCCATTAGGATACTCTTTTCGATTTCCAACTTCCAAGGGATTTTTTACGTGCGCAACATTGCACACGGGCGTCCGATCTCACTACCCAGAGACAGGGGGAATTACTAGAAGTCCAAGTCCACGTGAAAAAATCCCAGCCTTTACTTGGGATTGAACCCAGAACCTCTGGCAATCAAGGCCACGTAGCTCCCCCTTTACATAAGTTAACCAATTATACTTTTGATTATTGTAACGAAACACATGAACGCATACCTGTTCGACGTTAACATTCTAATCATGCATAGTACTTAAACTTTCAAATACTGAATATGCATACCAGTTAGGAACTGTTAAGTTTCAGAAGATCACAGCTCACGATAGTAACCTATAATGGAAAATGAAAAACTTACAAGAGCATAACATGCGCAAATGCCTAATATATAAGCTATGTAAAAAATGCATTTGCCAGGATTATCTGGGTTTTTCAAACATGTAATATCATCGATTATGAAGAGATCGAAAAAGTAACAGGCTCTGAATATTTAAACTTAGTAGTCAATAATATTGGCAGCTGCACCAAGGTAAAAAGTTAACGGATACTGGACCGCATGTAGAACATATGGCACAGTCCTTGAAAGCGATTAACAGTAAAATAATCTGAGATTATACATCTTTTCCTGGCAGCTTATGAATGTCAGCATGAACTCAAATTTAAAAATTAAAGAAGAAAAGGAAAATCAGAGTTTTTAGAAGTGAGATGACCCGTGTGGGTTCCGGGACCCTAATGTGGGGAAACAAGAACAAACCCACTACCTTACCAACAAGTATGTCGTGGAAGTCGAATGACTGAGGGTATCCTTCAAAGTGCATCTGCCTGAGAGGCAAGGAACCATCAGTCTGCATACAGATAAGCCATATCTGTAAGAACCAACAGTCTGCATAGAGATAAATAGATCTGTAAGAACTAACAGTCTGCACACAGATAAGCATGATCTGTAAAAACCAAGAGTCTGCATACAGATAAGTCATATCTGTAAGAACCAACAGTCTGCATAGAGATAAATAGATCTGTAAGAACTAACAGTCTGCACACAGATAAGCATGATCTGTAAAAACCAAGAATCTGCATACAGATAAGCCATATCTGTAAGAACCAACAGTCTACATAGAGATATATAGATCTGTAAGAACTAACAGTCTGCACACAGATAAGCATGATCTGTAAAAACCAAGAGTCTGCATACAGATAAGCCATATCTCTAAGACGGATGTGCCTGCTACACGCGGGCTCTAGAACAAGACTCAAGTCCGGAGATGCATGAACAACCAGAACTTTCCTCTCAAGTTTATAGCCGGTGAAAGGAAGACGAAGAAGAAAAACTGAAATGCAATAGGAAAAAAAAAATAGAATGGACCAGCATGATGATTTGAGCATAGAAGACAATTGGCTCATAAACAGCATCTTCTTCGAAAAAGCTGAGGTATTTCCGCCGTGGTAAACGTTGTTGTTGTTGTTGCCTGGAGAAAGCGGTAATGAAGGGTAGTTTCCCGAAAAAATAGGTAGAGGCAGACCTCCAAGAACGTGGACACAAAATACTTACGGTGAACCAACTAGGAAATCTTTCCAGTAACTGTAGCATTATTACTATAGCCATCTGTCCCTGGTCTAGTCTTTGCTCCAGTTGAACTGCTCCTGGGTCAGTTTGAAGTCAGTGTACCTGGTACCCATTTTAGCCTGGGTCGACCTGCGACGTCCCATACCACGACAAAAATCCACGCAGCCTGCTGTGGGTTTCGATCGCGGTATGCTGGCTTACGAGTCGGACTCGCAACGCCTTAGCCACGAACGCCGTGCAAAAATTTAGTTGATCAGAGACGTCTGGCGATCTCTCTGGCAAACCTCTACACCCCAAGGTAGAAGAGGAGCGACTAAGTAAGTAAGTAAGTAAGTATATATAATCAACCTGATAGAATCGTCTTCGTGTTCACCTGCTGTAAACTCTGGCGGTGAATTGCGATTGCTACTCCACTTCTGGATCCTGTTGTTGCTTCAGAACTTGAGTTTTGCATGACCTATTTTCTGACCTATTTATAATTACTTCAAATGAAACCCCAAATTACATGCCTTTTACGAAATGCTTGTAAAGCGGTGGGTTTATTCTTTTCCCTTGTTACACATTTCTTCTGAAAGAAGCAGGCTCACATTATTCAATCCTTGTGAATAATAATAATATTATTATTATTAATTGTATCTGAATTTGAGAAAATATAAAATATAAAATAATATGAAATGTATAAAGAAATACTGAAAAACATAGCTTCTATACGTAAATGGGAGGGGTAGGATGGGAGTTCAACTGGTCTGTTGCCTAGTGCGGTGTTCCTAACGGCCGATAATTCAGTACCACTAAGAAAAAATATATTAGATCATCCTGTGGCTTATCTGGTCTATTTGAACATATCTGGCTGTGTAAAATAAGTAACCATTTGTGTAGTATATGATGATTTGTAACGGGTTCATGCACACCTACGGGTTGGAGTCATGACCACTGACAACAGCTCACAGAAGCCAGCTTCAGGTCTCAGAAATGACAAGAAGTTATAAAGTCCGCAATCAGACATTACATCAAGATACATAATCAAAACAAACCAAAACTAAAAAGATCAAGTTAAAAATCAGCCCAGGACAGTAGAAGGAACAGGTCAGGTAGTAACTCCGGACACCCTAGCGTAAGGGAGGTAATGTAAGTATGATGGATGCATAGATGTGAGTACGTGTGGATACACAGGAAAGAATGAATATAGTATGGGTGCATTTATGTACAGGATGGATACATATGAAAAGCTGTAAGTAGGCGAATGGTAAGGGGTCACATATGGACAGGAAAGTGGGAATATAGATGTGCGAAAGGTACAGATGAACGATTACATGGAAATAGAAATGTTTATGTGTATGCATGTATATGTGTGTGTATATATATATATATATATATATATATATATATATATATATATATATATATATATATATATATATATATATATATATATATATATATATATATATATAGTGTGTGTGTGTGTGTGTGAGAGAGCGAGGAAATTTATATATTTGTGTGTGTGTGTGTGACTGACCGTGCAGTCCAGGAACCCATATTTTATGTGGTTGCATGGGATTACGTGGTGAACGAGTGCATACACACGTATGAAATCGCACGAACCTGTTAATGAGAATAAATGGAATGAAGTGTGTACGCCAGCAAGAACCTCATCAACACACACCATCCACCAGAACATGATAAGAACGTAACGGACAGGTCACATACCAGGAACGGGACATAATTTGAAAAGTGACACCACCAGACGATTTTGCAGACATAGAGACACAAAAATAACATGCATGACATGGAAGCGTGAGTGTCCTTACGTATGGATGTACACGTTTTTCATGAATGTAAGTGCATTTATTTAGGCCTTGGTAGACACATTTGAAAGAGTATGCATGTGTACGGAATGTCAAATAGGTATGCATACACGGATAAGTATGAAGGACGTGCAAACAGATTCATACTCAAAACCATCCCATTCCACATCATGCATACAATATAAACATGACCGGTGGGGCTCACAACAAGATATGACTGACAGCAAATAGGGAAAACAAGTGAATCGATACTGACAGGACTAGAACACCTAACCACCAATACCACCCTATCAGAGGGCTGATAACAAAGGTTGGTGACGTGATACGTATAATCCCAGCTAAAGGCCACCCTAGAATCCAACAAGACCACAAGGACGAGAAATGACTGAATGGCCTCCCGCCCCCTTTCACCTCACCTTTCCCTGCCTCTTTCGGATGCACTATGAATTCAATCCCCCACCCCATTCTCACAGAGAGCACTTGAGTTCGATACCCAGCATGTCACAGCAATTCTCATCGCCGAACATTTGGAGCTCAAAGCGTGAGCTGGGTTCTCCGGGTATATGGTATTTACATTCACCGGAGCCTAGCTGCTAACCCAAACAAATCTGAGTGGATCAGTCACAGTTACGATAATTTGGAGATGTATTCAGAATGGGAGAAATTCGGCCACTATGGCAGGAATGGCTAAGAAACCAGAGAACGAGACCTCCAGGGTGACCCAGGGTTCGCTGGAAAAAACAACATCTGAGTGTCTCTGACAGAGGACTGGACTGGAACAAAGCCAAAAAGAAAATGCTGACAGAGAAGTCTGGCGATCTCTGCCAAACTTCTACACCCCAAGGTAAAAGAGGTTCGATTAAGTAATTTCGTGCAAACTACGCACAATAAACTCCATACCGAACCGAATCACTGGAGCATATTGGAGATGGGATATTCTTCCTACAGTCCAGTGGCTACCAATTAGCTAAGACCTGTGGATTGCTTTTTTTTTTTTTTTCAACATACCTTTCGAGATCAGGAGAGCGGTATATTCATCTATTCTCTATCTGACGGCAGCCATTACAATGCTCCCAGGCTGTAGACTAAAAGCAGGTTGAGAAAGGTACTTATGCTGTTTGCATATGATGCAGCAATTACCACCGACTCAGAGGAGGAGCTGCAGTGTTTACTGTCTGCATTTACTGATGCATGCTATGAATTTATACTAACGGTCAACAACAACAACAAAAAAGACACAGGTTTTGTGGCTAGCTGTTAATAGTAGACCTGCAGTCTACATTGACGGTGAAGAGCTTGAGACAGTTCATCATTTTACATATCTGGGATCCTCAGTGATTATGAAACTATTGCTGGATCAAGAAATCAACATGAGGATAAGAAATGCAACAACACCAATGAGCAGATTAACAAATAAAACAAAAAAGTTTGGGAGAACAGAAACCTCGTGATTAAAGCAAACACTTATCTGTCAAATGTGTTCTCAGCACTTTGCTTTATGGCAGTGAAACCATGAGAAAGAGCCAATTAGATGTCACATGCGACATCTAAAAAGAATTATTGGCATTAAGTGGCAGGACAAGATAACAAACACTGATGTACTGGGAAAAAAAGCAGGAACTACAAGTCTTCTCAATGCTCTGTCTACGAAGGCTCCGGTGACTGGGTCACACCTGGAGAATGGAGCATGGGAGAGTCCTTAAGGACAATCACTATGGTGAATTAAAGACGGATAGAAGAGGTCGAGGTCGACATCTACTACGATATAAAGATGTATGCAAACGGGACATGAATGATGCAGATATTGAGGGGAGCTCGTGTGAACAAATTCCATGGAACGTGTTGTGTGAAGGGGGCACATCAGAGAGGGAATGAGAATGAAGGAAGACATGACTGCAGAAAGGATGAGAGCTGA